>JACAFY010017812.1:0-13903 GCA_015252635.1 Dictyostelium capitatum | reverse complement strand
CTATCTAATAGAATTAATAAATGATTAATTGGTAGATATTTAAAATTTAAAAAAATTATAAATAATTAATTTTTTTTTAAACCGCGGCTTTTTTTTTTTTGTGGCTGTTAATTTTTTTTTTTTTTTTTTTGTTGTTATCATAAAACTACAACAACATACAAATACATATTATGGAAGTTTTATTTTGGAAAGTTTTCAACAATGTGGTGTTATTCAATACAATATTTAAATTTGTAGAGAATGAAGAAATTGAATATTACGATTATAAACAAATAAATGTATATAATAGAATAAAATTTAAATTTATATCAACAATGGGATTTATGGTTCAACAAAGGTTATTCAGTTTAATTAAATCAAAAATCAAACATGATGAATTTATAGATTTCTATGATCCACATTCAATTCGTATATTCTTTTCAATGAATAAACAAGATATTGATAAAAATCCAAATTTCAAATCAGGTGATAATGAAATATTTAAAGAATTATTAATATTGTTATTGGAAAATAAAAGAAAAGATTTCGAGAATGTAGATTTGGTTAAAATTTCAATTGCATATAGTAATTTAGAAGCATTGGAAATACTATTAAATAAATTTCAATTTCAAACATTACCATTAATTTTATTATTCTCATTTGATAATCCAAATTCAAACATTTCAATAATTTCAACATTACTAAATTCATCAACAACAGTTATAAATAATTTTGTTAGAAATAATTTATTATCAGCAATATTTGAAAATGTATCAACTAGTATTCAAGAAAAACAAGATATATTAAAATTGGTTTTAAAAAGTGGTATTTTAAACAACAATATGAACAACAATGAAGAACAAAAGAAAAAGAAATTTAAATCATCAAATAATGAAATTTTAGATGATATTCCATTTAAATTATCAACAATTAATATTGATCAATTGCTATTATTTGATGATATACAATTAAAATTGGAATTATTTGAATTGGGATGTTTCAAAACGACATCTGAAGAACCACATTTAAACATTATTATCAAACATTTTAATGATAAAAATATATACAATTCAGTGGAATCATTTTTATTTCTAATTAAAGTTTATTGTCACTATGCAAATAATGATGATGGAACAACAGTTTATGATAAAACAATTAAAATGGTATCATTAAAAGAAATTAAAAAGTTTTTAGTTGTTCATTTCAATTCTAAAAAATTATACAAAATTTATTTATCAATTTATGATGAACCAATTAAATCATTCAAAAATGGTGATGATATAATTTATAAATTATGTTTTTCAACATTTAATAAAACTTTATTAAAATATTTATTGGATAAAAAATATGATATATTCAATTCACCAATTGAAATTAAAAATTCATTATCATCATCAAAATTCATTAAACTTTATCCATATGCAGTAATTGATTTCATTGAATATTATTCAAATAAAATTCCATCAAATAAAAATATAGATTCAACAAAACCAAATAACCCACAAAAAGTCAATTATGGTGAAATTATTAAATTATTACTTTCAAGTAATGAAAATGGTCAACAATCATTTAACGAATTATCATCTATTCCAAAATTAAAATTAGAATTGGATAAATTGAATATTGCAAGTTGGAATTCAATTTTACCAGTTGCATTAAATTGGGAAATCACAAAACTTTTAATGGAGCCAATTATAATTCAAGATAAGCAATCAATTGATTATTTAATTAATTTAACAAATGAACCATCAACAAAACCATTATTTGATTTTTTTAAATTTACAAATATTGAATCATTAAATTATGGTTTTGAAAAATTAATATTAAATAATATTGAAAAAAATGTTGATATAATTTCAAATCAAGATTATATTTATATGTTTGAATGTGCAATTTCAAAATGTGATATCAAATTATTATCATCATTAAATTCAATTGATGGATTAACAATTCCATATTTAAATGAAGTTTTTTATACGTTATATCAATTACCAATGGTTATTTCAATGATTGAATATTTAAAATCAACAGATTATAAATTATTTGAACATAATTCATTTTTAATATTCACTGAATCAATATCAAAATATTTCATTCAAAATAAAATTGATTCATCAAAATTCAAAATTTCATTTAATTCATTTCCAAGTGTTAAAAAACAATTTTTAGAAAATATATTTAAATCTGAAAATCAAGAATATTCACATGAACAAGTATTACATTTATTTAATAGTGAAGATCATGATAGTAATAATGAAAATACCATCAACACTACACCATTAAATTTATTTCAAGATGAAGAATCATTACCAGATCATTTTGAAACAGTATGGAATGAAACATTTGATATAAATTATAGTATTTCATTTACATCATATAAAGATATTATACCAATATTTGAATATTGGGTTAATAAATCAAAAATTAATTCTTCAAATATATCAAATGATTCATATCAAATTATTTTCAATCATTTATTTGAAATATTATTATCAATTAAATATATTACAATGGATCAAGTTATTGAATTTGTAAATAGATATAAATCAATATTTGAAATTAAAAATTCATTTACAAAAACATTTCGATACCTTTCAATTAAATCAACAAAACTTGTATCATATTTAATGGAAAGAGAAGAATTTATGGATACTTGTGTTTTCTTTGAAAAAACAGTATTTTCAATGGATACAATATTCAATTCAACATTTGATGAAAACTTAAAATGTTTAATGAACCATTTATCAACTGATATTACATTATTAAATATTGATAATGAAGAAGATTGTTTTACAAATAGTTGTAATTCAGATTTACTTTATTTATTATCAATTAAAAGAGTAGATTTATTTTTCAATTATTTAGAATTCATTGATAGTAAATTACAAATTTATATTCAAGATGAATCAAATGATATTGGTACATTTCCAGAAAGTTCAGATATGGGATTTTATCCATCGCCAATTAATTCAATTAAATCAACAAGTATTCATTATGATAAAGAAATTAATAGTAAAAAGAAACCAACATTTACTGAAAATCAATCACAACCAATTGTATATCCAACATTTTTATTCTCAGATGATGTTTATAAATATATAGTTCGTGTACTAAATACTGATGAATTATATCAATTTTTGAAATTTTGTTGTCACATTGAAAAAGTTCATTTACTTTTATTTAAATATTCATTGGATTCAAATAGAATTGAAATTACAAATTGGTTATTGGAAAATTATGAAATTTATTTCATTGATAATAGTTGGTTTGATTTATTTTCAAAGTCACATCAATTTCCATCAATTTCAAATTTATTAATTAACCATTTTACATCAAAATTAAATCAAACAAGTGATCCAATTAATCAAAAAATAGTATACATGAAAAATATGAAAAGTTATAAATATCAATTTGAACTCCAAAGAGTATTACCATATTATTTCAAAAGATCATCAAATATTCAAAAATATAAAGATTTCATTAATCCAAAAACAAGAGAATCAACAATTCTATCAATTATAAATTTAAAATCATATAAAAGATTAGTTGATGAAACTTATTTTAGTGGACTAGAAATTGATGAGGATGAATATGAAGATGGTGAAGAAGAGGAAGAAGAACATGTACAAGAAGATGTTGAAGAAGAAAAAGAAGGTGAAGAAGATGATGAAGAAGAAGAAGGTGGTGAAGAAGAAGGTGAAGAAATTTCAAAAAAATTAGAAGAATCTCAATTTAATTCAATAATTAATATATTATTTCAAAATGATACAATTAAAATGATTGATAATATATCGAGTGTTCGTGAAAACTATATTCAAGAAGATCAAGATGAAGGTAGTAGTGCTGGTATATATCATGATATATTCAATGTATCATTTTTAAATGGATTTACAAGTTTATGTGATTTAATATTGAAATCATATCCACAATTTAAAATTTCAAAATTTTTAATTGATCAATCAATTCAATTGAAAAAATTACAAATTTTAAAACATTATTATCAAAATGGTAAAATTGAAAAAGATAACATATTACAATATACAAATGAACAATTGAAAAATAATTCAAATTATAAATATTTAAATTGGTTAAAATAAAATAATAAAAAGATTATATATATAGGGTAGATTATTATTTACAGAATATTATTTTTTATTTAAATAATAAATTATTTTTTATTTTTAACAAGACAAACTTCAACATCACAAACACCTATTAACATATCAATCCAAATTCTTTGTTGATCACGTAATCTATCGCCAGTACCTTTAACTTCAACAAATTTAATTAAATTACCACCATTATTACCATCACCATTTAATTTCCATAATAATAAATCTGGCATACCATGTGAAAAGTTTTTAAAATCTTCAACAAGTAAACGAGAAATAAATGAAATTAATTTACCACCGAGACACTGTGAAATTACAATTAATTGTTCCAATGAGGTTTGTTTCCATTGAACACCCCTAGCTTCACAACCAAAATTTTCATTCCAAGAGTTTGTCAATAGTGAAACTAGGAATTCATTATTTGATTGTTGAATCAATGCAATACGTTGGTCAATAGATTCTTTTCTCGAATAATAAAATTCATCAGAGCCAAAATCCAATGGACAACTTTGATATGGTGATTGAAATACATGTGCAATGTTTGAATCGAAAATTAAATCCCAAAAATATAAAACATACAATGTAATGAAAATTGATGTTTCACAATGAATTCCTTCCCATTTATCAATTAAATTATAATGTTCAAGTGCAACTAGTTCAACTATACCAACTGTAACTGTTTCAACTATTACCTCTGGTAGTTCGAAGATTTCTTCAACTTGATTATCATCTTCAACTTCTTTGTCATCTGCAATATTTTTACTATCATCACCACCACTTCCATCAACAATATCATCTTCATTTTCACATTGACCTTGTTGACCTGGTGGAAATAATTCATCATCACTTGTAATTTCCAATGAATTTCCATCATCCATAAAAATACTTTGACTATTACTAACGGTAGTTGTTGTTTTAATACTATCTGTATTACTTTTTTGACTACTTGAATTAATATTTTGACTACTACTACCACCACTTCCACTACTAATAATTGTAGTATCACTTTTATTAGTTGATGTTGAATTGGTAGTTGTAGTTGTAGTGGTTGTTGTAGTAGTGTTATTACTACTTGCTGGAGATGGAGTAATTTGAATTTTATAAACTTTTGGAACAACAAACTTATATTTTGCTTTATGGCCAGCTTGATTATTTGAAACTTTTTCACGATCAATTGAAATTGAAACTGGATCTTTTAATCTATTTTGAAATTGAATTAAACCTTTTGGTACTTTCCAACGACGAGGTGGTAAAGAGAGTTGAACCAATTGTTTTTCAATTGCCAAACGATCACCAGCACGTAGGTATGTATCTTGTTTTAAACAACGTTCAGCAACTGTTAATGCATCATCATGACGTTGTAAATGTTTATAATTAATTATCATACGTAGCCACCAACTGCCTCTTTTACCACGACAAAATGGTGATTCAACCAACAACATTAGATAATCTAAACATTGTTGATACCTTTTTAACTTTTCAAGTATACCAATTGACCATGATAATATTCTAGTGTAAACCCAACCTGGTGTAAATCTTAATGCAAAACTATAATGAACTTTTTTACTAACCATTCTACCCAATTCTTGTAAGCATATGTCAAATACAGACTCTAATTTTGCAAACATATCAGTACCACCATTTTCATAAATTGCAATTGTATTCTCTTCTAATTTTCTTGCTTTTTCAAAATCTAACAATGATTGTCTTGTTTGAAATATTGAATCGTTTTCAGTAAGATCAATATCATATTCACCACCGCTACAATTTGTTAAATCTATAACGTTGCTTGTACTATTTTCTTGTGATAATGAAATTGGTTCCTCTTGAATTTGCTTTTGTTTATGTTTATCATTTAACAATTTACTTTTCCAAACTGTATATTTTGGATATTTAATTCCCATTATATTATTTACAATCATTGATTTTGAATCATGTGTACTCCATGAAAAGAAATATAAATGATGTATCATTTTCCATAATTCTACTACACAATCTTTAATTTTTATACATTCACCAATTAAATTTTCAACTTTTCTGCATTATATAGTCCATAATTTAGTATTAAATTTTGAAGAGTATAATTTAATATTAATAAAAAAGACTATAAATACCTTTTATAAATTGGTTGTGATGGTAATAATGTAGTTTGACCTTTAATAATTTTACCAGATATAATTTCTAAATAGTTTGATTTTGAATTTGGTGATGTTGATGAAGAGGATGATGAACCAGCAATTGATCTTAATTGGTCAACTTTTAACAATGTAGCAATTTCATTATAATTATCTTTATCAGATTTATACTTTTCAATGTATCCATATTCCAACAATGTTTCAATTGCTTTTGCAATATTTTTAATTTCATCTTGATATGTTTGAACAACTGATGCAACTTGAAACCATGGTCCTTTTCTATTATATAATCTAACAAATAAATGTTGTGAATCTCGATCCAACATTTCAATCATACCATCAATATAATATTTTTCATCATCAATTAATAAATGATTATCTCTCTTGTATACTGTTTCTGTTACAATTAAAAAATCTTTTAAATAATATCTATTAAAAGTGTTGTTGTTGTTATTGTCACTAATTACAATTTGTTGTGATTGTGTTTGTGGTTGTTGTGATGGTGTAGCAATGGTATTTGAATTTGTAGTAGTGGTAGTAGTTGTATGTGGTTGTTGTGATAGAATAGGTAGCTGTAGTTGTGTTGATGATAGTGGTGGCGTTATAAATTCTTCACATGTTTCAGTTTTAGTTATTGTTGTTTTTTTCTTTATTGGAGTTGGATTCTGAAATTGTGATAATAAATTTTTAGATGGTGTTTCATCTTGATATGATTCTTCAACTGTAGTAGTAGTAGTAGTTGTAGTTTTCTTTATTGGGGTTATTATATTATTATTGTTGTTTTCTGTTTTAACTGTTGTTGTTGCTGTATCTTTATCTTTACTATTTATAAAGAAATCTGTAATTGATGTTTGTTTGCCATCAAAAACTTGAAATTTTTTATTTGTATTTACAGGTGATGGTGGAGGTGGTGATTTTCTTTTAGATGAACTATTATTGTTTTTGTTGTGGGTCATTCTTTATTATATAAATAGTTACACAAGTAAATTATGAATATATGAAAATATTTAAAAAAGTTTTTTATGTTTCATAATTTATTTAATTGAAATAATAATAATAATACAAAGAATAATTGAATAACCAAATATACAAATAATTTAATTCCTATTGGTGTTTTACCCAAATTCGTAACAAAATTAAATAATTTGGATGAAAAACGCATTTTTTTTTTGGTTTTTTTTTAATTTTCTTTATTTTTTTTTAGATTGGGAAAAACACAATTAAAAAAAAGAAATTTCAATTTTAATAATTAAATGTCTATAAATGGTTAGATTATGTAAATTATGAGATATTTACATATTAGTGATATCATTATTGTGAATCTATATTTTATTAGTTATTGCGCTCAAAAAAAAAATTTATTTTTTTTTAATTTTTTTTATTTTTTTTTCATTTTTTTTCATTTTTGTTTGAGGTGAATTTTATAGTTTTTAGAACTACATAAAGTTAGCAATATGGCAACTACAACAACAACAACTATAGATAATATATCACACAAAAGGAATTTACCAATTAGAGGATACAAAACAATAACATTGGAACCATTAGTATCACCTTTTAAACACATAAAATCCAATCATAAAGATGATGTTTCTTCAGCTAAAATATTAATAGTAAATAATAACTACAACTATAATAATAATATTGAAGAAGAAGACGAATTTGAAATCGCCATACCAATTGTTAGATCAAGTGGATCATTATCATCTTCTAGAAATTCAATTCAATTATCATACAAACCACCATTAATAAATTCATCAACAACAACTAAAAAAAAGAAAAAAAATAATATAATTAAACAATCTGGTACATTTTCAATCGACGAATTAACAATAGATTCAGATTCAGATGGTTCAGATGATTCAGATGATTCAGATTTAGATGAATATTATAAAACGTTGGTAATTAAAAATGCAAAGAATAAAGAATTACAAAAAGAAAAGGAATTAAAAGAATTAAAAGAATTGGAAGAGTTAAATGAGATTCGAGAAGAAAAGAAACAATTGTCATCATTCCAATCAGATTTAATAATAAATAGAGTTGAAAAGGAAAGAGAGATTTATAGAAATAAAATTGTAGATGAAAAAAGTAGAGAAATCGATGAAAGTTGGTCATTGATAAGACAGCATAATGAACAATTAAGAATACAAGAATATCGTCAATTTATAGCAGAACAAAAAAGATTGCTCAAATTGGTTGATAAAGAACATACAAAATATAAAAAACAATTTAAATCATCGTTATCAAATAAAAAGAGACAACATATAATTGAAGTAAAAGAAAGTGAAGCAATTATTAGTGCTGTGGCACGTCAAGAAGCGCTTGCACTTGCAAAACAACAAGCATTGGAGCAAGCACAATTAGAAAAGATTAGAATAGAAAATGAACGTATTCAACTACAACAACAACAAGCAGCAACAGCTAGAGAAAAAGAGTTAAAAGAATTAAAAGAAAAAAGAGATTTGGAAGAAAAGTTGAAAAGAGAAGAAATAGAAAGAAAAAGACAACAAGCTATAAAGGAACAAGAGGAATTAGAACGACAAAGACAACAACAAGCAGCAGCAGCTCAAGCATTAAAAGAACAAAAATTAAAAGAACAAGTAGAATTAGAAAAACAAAAACAATTACAACAACAACAAGCAGCAGAAGCAGAGGCTAAAGCATTACAAGCTCAACAACAACAACAACAACAACAACAACAACAACAACAACAATCATTATCATCATCATCAAATAATTTATTAAGATCAGGATATAAAGTTTCAAATGATAATAGTTGGAATGAATATTTAGATAAATATGTAGAATATAAAAAGATTGTTGATACATTGGAAAACAGAAAGAAATCATTGAATGAACAAGAATTATTAAAAGATAGACAATTTAGTAAATCAATAAATGTAGCAATAAATCAAATATCAGCATCAAAATCACAGGTTAGAGAAAAGACTGATCTATTAAAAGAATTATTATCAAAACAACAAGCAATTCAACAACAACAACCATACTATTTTAATAATGGGTTAATTTCAATTGTAAATAAATCGATGGGTCAAGTTGAAGCACAAATTACATTTCATCAAGCATCATCATTTCCATTGGCAGCTGTATTGATTAATGTTGGTAAAACATATCCAATATTAATTAGATTGTTGGTTGGTAAATTTTATGAAACATGTCCATACACTGTTCCATTATATGTGTTACCAGTGGATGGTGAATCAAAACAAGCAAAATATAAACGTATTGGTTACAATGTAAATCAGGAAACTGGTGAACCTGCTGAAACTGAAGATGAATTTGCAAAAAGAATGAGTGGTTATTTATCATTGTTGTGTGCATTGATATTGAAACAAGAAGAATCAAATAAGCCTCAAACTATATTTTTTGGATCAATGCCAACAAACACTAATAGCAACGAAAACAGCAATGAATTTAAATTAAATTTAGATTTTGCAATGCAATGGTTTACAAACATCGTATCAATTCAACCACCACGTCGTATTACTTCGTACTTGATTGTCACATTTTTAACATTTTTAGGAAACCTTTTATCAAGTAAAAAGAGTGCTCAATTTAATCAAATCATTCAAAAAATAATTGAACCACTATATTTTAATCAATTATCATCAAAAACTGGTACAGAAGGTTCAATTTCAAGATTAAAAGATATAATTAATGATTATTTAAATAGTAATACAATACCAGTACCTGAAGGTATTGATATTACTGATGATTAATAAAAAAAAAAAAAAAATTAAAATAATGCAAATATAACAAATATAACAACTTTTTTCTCATTTGACTTTGAATATAATTTTCTTTATATTAATTCAAATTCAAGGTAAAAATTTAACAAAAAAACCGATTAGATATTTTGTTTTCACACAAATTTATGTCAGTTAAAAATGATTTTTTTTTTTTTTTGATTATTTTTTTAATCAAAAAAATCTTTTTTCTTTTCATTATTTTTTTTTATCTTTCATTCAACTAAATATATATATATATATAAATAATAATGTTAAAAAGTATAAAAAATATTTTTTCATCACCATCATCAAATAATACTAGTACTTCACAATGTGAAACTATTACTACAAGTGGTTCAATAACAAAGAAATGTGGTAATGAAAAAGATTATAAAGAAGCAAATTACTTTAATTATTTCAGAGTATTGGAAAAAACAAATAGTAATATTAGAAGTACAGTTGGTTTAACAAGTAAAAATCATTCAAGTTTACCAATATTCAAATTAACAGATTTTACAATTGATTCAGAAATGAATAATACATCAATTACCTCAGTATGGAATCAAAAGTATACCAATGAATCATCAACACCAGTTGAAGGAAAATATCAAATTCCATTACCACCATATTGTGTTGTATCAGGATTCACAATTCAATATCAAGATAAGGTATTTATTGGTAAAATTAAAGGTAAAGCTAAAGCCCAAGAAAAATATTCAGATGCCATCGCTAGTGGTGGGTCAGCATTCCTCGCAGAAAAATCAGATAATGGATTATTTAATTTTCAAATTGGTAATTTACCACCAGGTGAAACTGTAACAGTATCATTAACAATTGTATCTGAAGTTGGTAATCATTTATCATCATTACATTTTTGTCTTCACCGTTTCCTTTTCCCAGTTGGTTCATTTAATTTTAATTTCAATTTAAATGTTAATTTAACAAATTCAATTAAAAATATTGAATTATTCAAATATGGAAATTCAAATACTGAAATTGTTTATGCTAAAGATGGTAGTGGTAATGGTAAAAAGAATCAATGTAAAATATCATTTTCAAAAACTACTGGTGTATCTGAAGATGTTGTTGTAATTATTGAACCAGAAAATGAATCTGATGAAAAACCACAACAACTTATTGAATTTAATCAAAAACATAATTCATATGCAGTCAGTTTAAATTTCTTACCATCATTTAATCACATTTCATCAGAAGATATTAATCAAAAAGGTGAATTCATATTTGTCATTGATTGTTCAGGTAAATAACTCTAAATACCCAATTTATTATAATTATATCCACACAAATTCACGACATATACTAATTGATAATTACCAAACACACACATATATACAGGATCAATGTCTGGTGAACCAATTAAAAAAGCAAAGAATGCATTAGAAATTATTATTAGATCATTAAACGAAAATTGTAAATTTAATATTTACTGTTTTGGTAGTTCATGGACTAGAGCATTTTCAAAAGGATCTCAAATGTATAATGATGAATCATTGGAAAAAGTTAGTAAATATGTTGCTAAAATTGATGCAGATTTAGGTGGAACTGAATTACTTGGTGTAATGAAAGAAATTTTAACAGCTGAACCAGATTTTGAATTCCCAAGACAGGTAAATATAAATACATAATAATAATAATAATACTATGTTCTTCTTTAAGGTATTCATATTATTAATAATTATACTTTGTTCTTCTTAAAGGTATTCATTTTGACAGATGGTGAGATATCTGATCGTGATGGAATGATTAAATTTGCTGCAACTCATTCAATGGATACACGTATTTTCACATATGGTATTGGTAGTGGTGTTGATAAAGAATTGGTAATTGGTTTATCAAAAGCATGTAAAGGTTACTATGAATTTATTAAAGATAATTCTGGTATGGAAGAACAAGTTATGAAATTAGTTTCAATTGCATTTGAACCAACATTATCAAATATTAAAATTGACTGGGGCTCATTATCAGTTGAACAAGGTCCATCTAGAATTAGACCAGTTTATTCAAATGAGACATTGGTAGTTTATGGTTTAGTAAATACACCAAATGAACAATTGTTACAAACTAAAGCAACAATTCAATTAATTGGTAATGGTCCAACTGGTTTACCAATTTCGTTCCCAGTTGAATTAGACTTCACAAACCAACAAGCAATTGATACTAAAAATAGTTCAATTCATACATTGGCTGCATTTAAAGTAATTCAAGATCTTGAAGAAGCTGAAAGAAAAGGTAACCATAAAAATAATCAAGATAAAATTGAAGAATTGGGTAAGAAGTATGGACTTGTTTCAAAATATACTTCATATATTGTTACCGCTGTTTCAAATACTCCTTTAGTTACTGAAGAAACAATGCAAACAATTGATATTGTTAAACCAACTACGGTAACATCAAATTCATTAAGTGATCATTCAGATGGTAGTGATGCTAGTAGTGATTGTGACGAAGAAGAAGAGGAAGAAGAGGAAGAAGATTATCATGAAGAAGAACAAGAAGAAAGAAAAGAACAACAAGTAAGATCTAGAAATGTTGTTCAATCAGCACAATGTAAAATTTCACAACAAGATGATTGTATGATGGTATGTGATTCAATTGATGAATTATGTTCAGCAGGTGAATCTTTGGAATCAATGGATTGTGATAAAAAATCTTATTCATTCAAAAAGAAATCAAAACCACAATCTTCAGTATTTTCATTCTTGGGTAATTCATCATCATCATCATCAAGTAGTTCTTCTAAAAAGAAATTAAGTATGAAAAAAGAATGCGAAGAAGAAGATGAAGTAGTAACACCAAAAGCATCAACTGATACTGGATTAATGCAATTAATTAAATCACAAAAAGCAAATGGATCATGGAGTGTATCTCAATTCCCATCTATTAGTGTTAGTAAAAAACCCGCAAATATTGATAATGTTGATATTTGGATCACTCTTCATATCATTAATAAAATCACTAAAGAGTATTCATCACAACAAACTCAATATGCTCTCGTTATCCAAAAGGCAATTAAATGGGTAAAACAACAATTAACAAGATTAAATATTTCAAATGAATATGATAATTTATTACAATTATCTTATTAAAAAAACTTCAATCTAAAAAAAATAAATATGTGTAATAATAGTTAACTTTTTTTTTTGTGCCATAATTTATTAAAACAATATCATTACTATCTCTATATCCTCAATATTAACTGAAACTGATGTTGGTCTTGGTAATATGTGATGATATACATGATAAAGTAAGTGAATTTGATTATTTATTTATATTTATTAAAAAATAATAATAATATATTTTTTTATAAACAGGTAATAAATTTCCTGAAAGATCTGCAAACAACTTATTTTTCGCATTGGATGAAAAACAAAGATGGTAAAATAACAAGAGATGAAATTAAATCTGTATGTTTTATATATATTAAAATTTTATACAAATTTTTTTTATTTTCTTATGTGGGTAGCTATTATCAATTAATGATTTGGTTGTGCTAATATTAATTGATTAATCAGTCAATTCAAAAAAAAATAAAAATTATAAAAATATTAAAATCTATTTTTTTATTTATTCATTTGTGATGACATATGTATTTGAAGAGTAGGAAAGGTACCTACAACTTGTTTCAATGAACTGTACATGCTCAGAACCACAACAAAAAAAATAAAAATAAAAATAATTTAATATTCCCAAAAAAATAATTAATAATTAAAGTAAAGAGTATGAAACTGCTCAATTTAAAAAGTTATTGTTCTAATTGAATAAAGATATATTTGATTTTGTTTAATTGAAATTTTTTTTACGATAGCACTAGGATTTCAAAAAAAAAAAAAAATTTTAAATTTTTTTTTTTTTTTTTTTATTTTTTTAAATTGAGCGCTCTTGCTGAAAAAATGGCTTTTAACTAATT
>JACAFY010017802.1:0-34703 GCA_015252635.1 Dictyostelium capitatum | reverse complement strand
ATTTTGATTTTGTTGTTTTTGTTCTTTTTGATGTTGTTGTTGTTTTTGTTTTTTTTTTTGTTGTTGTTGTTGTTGTTGTTGTTGTTGTTGTTGTTGTTGTTGTATATACATGTATTTGATTATTATTAAGTTGTTTTTGTTAATGTAAATCAATAATTGAATTTAGGTCATTTGATTTAATGTGTGTACATTCTTTATCGTATAGATAAGACTTCCAATTACGTACTAATAAAAAGTAATGATGACAATATAAAGTGTATCGGTCGTATAGATATTGCATGCTTATTTCAATTGGGAATTTCTCTAAATCATTCATTGCAAACATTATTACATCTTGATTTGGTAAATTGTTATTACTATTTTTTGAAATTATTAAATAACGTCCTTCTTTTTCTTTTGAATTTAAAATTTTATTCTTTATATCGCTAATTGGTTTTATGTACTGTACAACATCCACTTAATAGATTAGTACTTTATATTAAATAATATATAACTAATATAGTTTAAACATGATGCATACCATATTCTTTGTTGTATTTGAATTTATATTATTAAAAATTATTTCACTATCGTTAATGTTATTATCATTGATATTTAATTCATCTGATGTTGAAATTGTTTTTGTAATATTATTATTACTATTATTTAAATTTAAATTTGTTTGTAAAATCATTTTTTTTTTTTTTTATATATTATTTAATTATTATTAAATTATGTATAATGAATTATGAAAATGATTTTTTTTATATCTATGTATTTTGTCTTTGAGTATGTGAGTGTGTGTGGGTGTGTTATTTAGGTTAAAAAATGAAAAAAATAAAAATAAAAAAATAATATTTGTTCCAACAATTAAAAAAAAATCTTTTGCAACCTAATATATATTTAAAAATAGTATTTTTATTTAAAATTAAAAATGTATATTAATATAAATATAATTTAAATATACATAATTTAATATATTTATAATATATATGTTTATATAACGTTTGTACAAAGAATATTGTGTTTATATTTTTATACAAAGAAATAATAATTTAAGTGTGTACAAATAAAAAAATTACAATAAACATGGAATTCGTGAATGTGTGTGTTGTTTATTGTTATAAAAAATAAATTATAATATGACCTCAAACACAAATATATTCACATTATTAACTCTCACCATAAAAATAAAAAAAACATCATTATTTTTTTATAATATCTTTTTTTTTTTTTTTCTTGTGTGTTAACAGTTTACAAATCTCTATATTCTCTCTTTAGAAAGGGGTATTTATTTTTAAAAAAGTCAATGAGGGGTAAGGAAAAAGTTTGGATAAATTTTACATGTGTGTTTTTTTCGAATGAACATCTTTACAACAATATATGATTCATAAATATTTATATCATCATACTTTTTTTAAGAAAATAAAAAATAAAAAAACTTAAAAATAATATGAGAAAAAATTATAAAATATTACTATATTCATTTAAAATATATCTATCATCATAATTATCATCATAATTTACATCATAGTTTTAAAATTATTTAATATACACACACACACACAAACCACCACACACGACCACCAAAATATTCAAACCACTAACACCACTCACACACTCATATACAATTTGCAATGTCATTATTAAATTTAAAAATAAATATTTAAAACCCATCTCAGACACCACCACACTAATTTACAACCTACCCTTTTTTATTTTAATTGAAAGGCGAATTAATTCAATGGTTAGCAGATAGATATCACACCACACACACAATGGATGTGCTGTTATTTTTAATATCAATAATGAAATTTAGAAAAACAATACACACAACATGTTAATGGTGATGTTAAAAATAAGATGTAAAAATAATAATGGTTTTTATTATTAAATTCTAATACATTTCGATATTTTCTACTATATTGTACTGTCACTGAACACTACGCCCACACTAGCTCACTCACTACCACCACTTTGAATTATATCACAACAATATCATTATCATAAATATTTATTTTTAATTTTTATTTTAAATTAAATTATTATTTTCAAAAAAAAAATATTTAAATAGAGAGCTGCAATCAATTCATTTTTTTTTTATATTCACAAAACTTAAAAAAAACACACACGCAATAACAAAAAGATTAATTAAATCTATATTTTTAAACCATGGAAAGTTCAAATAAAGCTATGCAAATTAATTTCATATTAAATAATAAAAAGGACCCATTAGTATTATTTGATGGAATTTTTTCAAGTTTTAGGTATGTACCATTATTATTATTGTTATCATTAATACAATGAATAGTAATTAATCATTTACCCTTCAAATTTAGTATAAATAAAGAAAAAGAATTTTATTATAATTATTTAGATTATAAAGCTAATAATAATAATCAAAATAATAAAAATTATACAAGAAATAATAGAATATCACAATTACAAAGAAATAATTCAAAAACTAAAATTATAAATGTAATTCCACGTAATATAAATTCTAATGGCCAATCTATAAGTTCATCATTACTTGATGCATGTAATTTTGCAGTATCTGAAGATTCACAAATGTACATCGATGAAATTATGGTAATTGATGATTAAAAATGATCATCTCCATCACAATTATCTATTTAATCATATATGCGCGCTATTTCAAATTTCGATATCTCTTTCTATTATTTATTTAAAAAAAAAATAAAAAAAATTTAACATGCAAACCATTGCTTTTTAACAATATTATTTTATCTAAATCTCCATTTATTTCATTCATTAATCCCTAAATAAATTTAAATATTAAATATTATTCCAATATATGTTAATGTTTAAAATAGATTTAATATAAATACATATTATTATTGTTTATTTTTATTTTTTAAATCTTTATTTTGAATCCAATTAGGAAGCATAAATTAAACCAGGTGAAAATGTTGGATCACCACAATATAAATAACTACATTTATTATTGATTGCTTGCTAATATTACTCTTCAATGATTTGTATAACAAATTTCTTTCAATTCTTTTTCTGCCATTTCTTCAAGATTCTCACAAGTGGCAAAAAAAAATCTTTGTACGTTCACCACTACCACCAACACTAGTAGTTGTAGATGTTGAGGAAATATTCGAACTTGACTTTAAATCAGAAATACATTATATTATGATAATAATAATATTAAAATAATTATATATTATTTTTAACTACTTGCTTGGTGGTGCAATATCTTCTTGATATTCTTCTAAAAATTGAGATATAAAAGTATCAGTCAACTCTTTCTTTAATAGTTTCACTTTGAATTTTAGTTGATGTTGTTCCTGTTTAACCTTTATCGTAATTATGATTTGTTTATTTGTAATATCATCACTAACACAAGTTGTTCAACCTGCTGCACCACAAAATAAACACCTAATGTGATATCACATATCAAAAACAGTAGTTTTTGGTTTTTTTTTTTTTTTTTTTTTAAATTAAAATTTTTTTTTAATTTAAATTTTTTTTGATGATCACTTTTTTTTTTTACTTTGAATTCTCTTTCACACATATATATATATAAAATGTCAAATAATACAACAGATAAAAAAATTAAAATTCATGGTATTGAAGAACCTTTAACAATTAAAGAAGCAAGTAAATTACTTGGTATAGAGGATTCAGTACCTGCTCCATACTCTTTTCAATTTAATGATTCTAAAAATCATCTTTATTTCTTATCAAATGTTAAAGATTCAAAAAATATTAAAAATATTCATTATATTGATATGAATACCATTGAAAAAGGTATATATACAATTTTTGTAATCATCATTTTACCTAGAGTAACTGATAAATAAGGTACTAACTACTTACACACTCAAAACAGAAACCAAACCATTATTCAATTATGTTGATAATAATGTTGAGTTATCATTAGAAGATCAATTACAAAGAGAAAGACAAAGAATATCAGCAAATGGTATTACTCAATATACATTTGATCAAAAGTAAGTGGATGGTATATCAGCACATACACTTTATAGCATAATATATATATAGCATAATATTATAATATAGTAAATATACTAATTATTTACATATATATATATAGACATCAATCATTTATTGCAGGTATTAATAATTGTTTAAATACAATTTCAATTGAAGAGTCAATATTGAAACCAGTATTGAAACAAGTAAATGGTGAAATTTATAATCATCAATTATCATCAGATGGAAAATTAATTTCATTTATTAAAGAGAAAGATATTTGGATAACAGATATTGAAACAAATGAAATGCATCAAATTACATTTTCAAATCAAGGTGATGGTAATAAATTTAAATATGCAGGTGATGTTGGATTCATTTATGCAGAAGAATTTTCAAGATATACTGGTTACTGGTGGTCACCAATTGTTAGTACTTGTGAAAAAACAGGATTATTAAAATACACAATACTATTTTTAGAAGAAGATGAAACCAATGTAATGAATTATCATATTCCAAATTCAGATTTAAAAGGTGAAACAACACAATACAAATATCCATTAGTTGGTGAAAAGAATTCAACTATTAAAGTATGTATTGTTGAATTTACATTGGGTAAACCAGGTAGTGGTGTTCAAATTTCAATTGAAAGAAAAGAATTATATGATTTATCAAATCAATTTCCATGGGTTGAATATTATACACGTGCTGGTTGGTGTCCAAATGGTAATGAAGTTTACGTTCAAATACTTGATAGAAAACAACAACATTTATCATTGGTATTAATTCCATTATGTGAATTTAATAAAATTGAACAAACTACTCCATTACCTGTATTAATTGACGAATATTCACCAGTTTGGGTAAACATTGAATTTTCATTTCATTTCTTTAGTTCACCATCATTAGAAAATCAATTAATTTGGTCAAATGAACAAACTGGTTATCGTCATCTTTATTTAATTAATTGGTCAACTTTGAAATTATCAGATGGTAATTTTAAAATTGAAAATATTAATTCAAGATCAATTACATTGGATACTGAAAATAAATTAAATAATCAATGGATGGTATCATCTGATGATATTTTCGTTGATGAATCAAGACAATTAGTTTATTTCACTGGTACAAAAGATAGTATACTTGAAAATCATTTATATGTTACATCATATGCTGCTAACTCACCATTTGAAATTAAAAGATTAACACATGGTAGCTATTACCATAAATCAATTATAGTTTCAAAAGATTTCTCAAAATTTATTTCAACTTATTCAAATTTATCAAATATTATTCCAAAGACTGAAATAATTAAATTATCATATGGTGGTAGTGGTAATGATGGTACAAATTATCCAACTACTAGTTCATTATTCTTTATTTCATCTGGTGATAGTAAACATAATGTTAGTGAAAGTGATGCAGCTAAAAAATTAAATGGGTTAACAATTTTTAAATTTAAAAATTCAAAAGGTGTAACAATTTATGGTCAATATTCAATTCCTTCAAATTATAATAAAGACAATAAATATCCTTGTGTAGTATATACATATGGTGGACCACATGTTAATTTAGTATCACAGTCATTAAAAGTTAAACAACATTATCCAAATTTTGGATTTATTCAAGTATCAATTGATAATGTAGGATCAGCAAATCGTGGATTAGAATTTGAAGGTTACATTAAAAATAAAATGGGTCAAGTTGAAGTATCTGATCAAGTTGAAGGTATTGAATATTTAATTAATAATAATATTGTATCAATTGATCGTAATAGAATTGCTGTTACAGGTTGGAGTTACGGTGGTTACCAATCTATTATGTGTCTTGCTCAAAGACCAGATTTCTTCAAAATTGCAATTTCTGGTGCACCTGTTACCAAATGGCAAGATTATGATTGTGGCTACACTGAAAGATATATGGACATTCTTCAAGATAATAAAACTGGTTATGAATTAGGTGATTGTATGCATTACATTAAAAGTGTTCCAAATGATGAAAATCGTTTGGTTTTAATTGCTGGTATACTTGATGAAAATGTACATTGGTCAAACACTGTCAGTTTCATTCATCATTTAACAATCAATCAAAAACCATACATCTTAAAAATATTAGCAAATGAAAGACATGGTAAGTATTATTGTATATAATAACTCATTCACAATATTATGTGATATATATTATACTAATCACCTTTATTATTACTACACTACTTCTAGGTATTAGAAATAATGATAATAGAATTTATATTGATATATTTTGTATTAATCATTTATTAAAAAATTTGTAAATAGAAATATCATTTAGTATTATTATTAATAATAACATAATAATAATAATAATAAATAATGATATAAACTCTTTTGTAGAAAGTACATACACATATATATAAATAAAATAAAATTAAATAAAATAAAATTGTAAAAATGTCTGTTTTTTATTATTATTACCAAAACAAGAAACTTTTTTAAATTTACAATAATATTGTTGTAAAAACACAATCTGCATTTCATTTGAAATAAAAACTAAGTTGTCCTTTCGAGTTTCTTTCCTTTTAGATAACAACTCGCATAGAAATAAATTTTTATTATTATTATGATATTATTTTAAGTATTATATTTATATACAGCAATTATCCCTATTATTTTGGTAAAATAAAAAACATATACAAACACACACACACACACACTCACATATATATAAAAACACACCACTCACACAAACACACACACCAGAATAGTAATAATCACCCAATTAATTCTAGAAATACACATAAAATTGGGTATTTTATTTATTTTTATATTGAAAAAGAATCATGTCCTCATAAATCAAATTTTTTTTTTTTTTTATTTTTTTTTTTATTTTTTTTTAATTGTTTTTAAATTTTTTTTTTTTTTTTTTTATAATAGTTTTTTTTGATACTCTGCACCCCTAAAAAAAAAATTTTATTATCAAAGTAATCTTTACTATTATTATTAAATATATAAAATCACCTTTTATTGTTTTCCTCACTCACAAGTAACACACACTCACACTAAAACACTATCACACATAAAAATAAAAAAATAAAAAATTTGAAGAGAATTTATAAAATTGTATTATTATTGTACATAAACACACCATTATATATTATTAAATAGCTATCATTTTTTTTCCTTTATAACATATAATTATTATGTCAAATACTGAATTTTCAATGGATGATTTTGAAGATACATTTGACCCAACCACAACTGCCATTTCAACCAAAGATTTATTTGAAGGTTCAGAGTATGTTGTAAATCTTTTTATCTATCACTATCTATACGCATAGTTTGTATACTAATAACATATTAAATATTTAATTAATACAGTAGGTTACCATTAAATCAGAGTATAAATACAACTATACAAAATTTATATTTACCAAATGGTGGATTTGCACTTGGTGATCAAACTCACCAACCACAACAACAACAATATTATCAACAAATGCCACAATTAAATCAAAGTGATCAATTTAATTTAACAAGATCAAACAATAATAATCTTAATAGTAATTTAACACCAAGATCACAACAACAACAACAACAACAACAACAATTACCTTTACAATATCAATTAAATAACAATGGTAATAATAACAATGGTAATAATAATGGATCACAATCACCAATTCATATGTCACAAACATCATCCCCTTCATCAAGTCCATTACCAAGTCCAACACCATTTAGAAATAATAGTAACAACATGGTACAAAATACTGGATATCCACAACAAAATTATCAACCACAATTACAATCTCAATTACAACCACAATTAACAACACAATTACAACAAACTACAACAACTACAACTACAACCAGTAGTAATGGTAGTAGCAGCAACAATAACAATAATAACAACAACAACAATTCACCAGCAAATCCAAATTTAAGTTCACCACAACCAATTCTTGATACAATTTATAAATTATTATCAGAACAAGAAACAACATTAGTTCAAATGATTCATGAACAATCATTACTTTTAAATAGATTACCACCAACATTGGATGAAAGTTCATTACCACCACTTAGAGTATTATCACAAAAACAAATTACATTATCTGGTCAAATGAATACAGAAATGTCAGCATTGGATGCAACTAAAAAAGGTATGATTTTGGAACCAACAGATTTAGCTAAACTTTTTGCATTAAAACAAGATTTACAAATTCAATTCAAACAATTAAGTTTATTACACAATGAAATTCAATCAATTTTAAATCCACAACACACAGCACCAAAACCAAAGTATGTCCAATTAGTAATTAATTATTATTATTGATAATATATTTAACATTCAAATATTAATTTCTTCGTTGATTGACATTACAGTGTTGCATTAGTATTAAAATCACAACCATTCCCAGTTGTAATTAGTAAAGGTAAACAATTGGGAGAAAATCAATTAGTTGTATTAGTATTAACAGGTGCAAGATCAAATTTCCATATTAATGGACCAGTTAAAGCAACAATGATTTGTGATTCACACCCAACCAATAAAAATAATCCAACTACACCTTTGGAAATGGATTCTCAACCAATTTATCCAGCAACATTAACAGCTCATTTCCCATTGAAATTTTTAGCAGGTACAAGAAAATGTTCTGTAAATTTAAAGTTTGGTGTAAACATTAGAGACCTTGATAATGTTACAACCACAGTTGAAAGTGATGCATCAAATCCATTTGTAGTAATTACCAATGAATGTCAATGGGAAGGTTCAGCTGGTGTATTATTGAAAAAAGATGCATTTGATGGTCAATTAGAGATTACATGGGCACAATTTATCAACACATTACAAAGACACTTTTTAATTGCAACCAAACAAGATCCAGTACGTCCAAAAAGACCATTATCTTCATTTGATCTTAAATATATTCAAACTCATTTCTTTGGTTCACGTTCTATCATTCATCAACAAGATTTTGATAAATTTTGGGGTTGGTTTGGTAAATCAATGCAAACTCTTCGTTATCAGCGTCACATTTCTTCATTATGGCAAGAAGGTATTATCTATGGTTATATGGGTCGTCAAGAAGTTAATGATGCATTACAAAATCAAGATCCAGGAACTTTTATTATTAGATTTTCAGAGAGAAATCCTGGTCAATTTGGTATTGCATATATTGGTGTTGAAATGCCACCTCGTATTAAACATTATTTAGTTCAACCAAATGATACTGCTGCCGCTAAAAAAACTTTTCCTGATTTCCTTTCTGAACATTCTCAATTTGTAAACTTACTTCAATGGACTAAAGATTCAAATGGTTCTCCAAGATTCTTAAAATTACATAAAGATACTGCTTTGGGTTCTTTTGCTCCAAAAAAATCAACTCCAATACCAGTTGGTGGTTATGAACCTTTATTAAGTTAATTACATATATCAAATAATAATTAATAATAACAATAACAATAATAATAATAATAAAAAACATATACCAACATTTTTAGAAAAAAAGATTGAACAAGAACAAAAACAAAAATTATTAAGAGAAGCAAAAGGACCACAACATCATAGATATCAAAAACCAAATGAAGAGGAAGAAGAAGTAGTAGTTGAAAAACCAAAAGAAATTGAAAAACCAAAAGAAGAAACAAAGAATAGTACTAGTAACAGTGGTAGTAGTAGTAGTACTACAATGAATAAATATAAAATTGCTGAAAATAAAAGTAAAAAAGATGAATTTAATAGACCAATTTTACAAGAAATACAATCAAGTGAAGCAGTTGAATCATCAGAAACATTTAGTTCAATGGCATGGGGTACATTAAAATTATCAGAAACATTGGTAAAGAATTTAGTTGGTCATATGAAATTAGAAAAACCAACACATATTCAAGAAGCATCAATTAAACCAATTTTAGATGGTGGTGATGCATTAGTTAAAGCACAAACTGGTTCAGGTAAAACATTATCATATTTAATACCAGTTGTTCAAAAATTAACAGAACAACGTGTTACACGTTCAGATGGTTGTTATTGTGTAATAATTACACCAACTAGAGAATTATCATCACAAATTTATGAAGAACTTTCAAAATTATTAAAACCATTTTATTGGATTGTACCAGGTATAATTATGGGTGGTGAAAATAGATCTGCAGAAAAAGCACGTATTCGTAAAGGTATAAATATATTAGTTGCAACACCAGGTAGATTATTAGATCATTTACAAAATACTCAGTCATTTCCAACTGCAAATATTAAATGGTGTGTATTGGATGAAGCTGATAAATTATTAGATTTAGGTTTTGAACAAGATGTAACATCAATCATTAAATTATTAGATGAAAAGAAAAGAAACAATGGTATACCAAGACAAAACATATTAGTATCAGCTACATTATCTGAAGGTATTTCAAGATTAGCATCTATTTCTCTAAGAAATCCAGTTTACATTGGTTTAGATCAAAAAGCATTGAAACAAGGTGAAACTCCATTCACTGCTGCAAAAGAAGTATTACAAGCACCAAAAACAGTGGAACAATGTTAGTTATTAATTTTATTCAAAAATAAAATAAAAAAAAGTTTCAATAAAAGATTATGTGCAAAACATATGAAAATAATAAAATAATATTCTTTTATCGAAATACATATAGATGGAAAAGATTATAAAACAAAACCAAAAATTAGGTGACCTCACTCATTGTTGGAAGAATTGTTGTATAATTTTCTGAACAGTTTCTTCTTTTTTTTTTTGATCAATTACTGTTACTTAATTATCAATCTATTGCAATGTAGAAAATTACTCGAATTTATACCTAAATTCGAAATTAATATAAACTGAAATCAAGAATTTTTTAATTATTTATTCAAAAAGCTTCAGAATTCCTTCAATTGGCCATCATTGAATACCTTTATTTTTCACAATTATTTTTTTTGTATGATAATTTGAAAACTAAAAACTAAAAATAATTCAGAATTTTTACAATTTCAATTCCAACCGCAAATGTCAGAAAGGATACCTATTGTTACAACAGATAATATAGATTTTCATATACATTATAATGGAAAGGAAATACTAGATATAGAGAATATAGCGTTTTCAAATGAAAGTGGTGACATTTCGAAAATTAAAATACCCAAAAGTGTATCACGAATTTTTTTTATGAATGAATTTGATCAAGATATAACCAATGATTTATTTTCAGATAATAGAATCAGATGTTTAATATTTGGTAATATTAAAACCAAATTAACAATGGAATCAGTTTCAAATATTCCGGTATTTAGATTGGTATTATTAAATGGATTTTCACAACCATTAACTCAAAACATATTACCAAAAAAACTTCAAGAATTAGCATTACATAATATTGAAACTGTTTTAACAAAAGAATCATTTCCAATTGGATTAAGAGCATTGGAATTAAACAATGGTTTCAATCAATTAATTACAGACGGTATATTACCTGTTGGATTGGATCAAATTTCAATTGGTGATATAAATTATAGGATATCAATTGGTGTATTACCAATTAGTCTTCGTTACTTTTACATAACAGATTCTTATAAATACGTTATTGAAAAAGGTGTGGTGCCACCAAAAGTTAAAGTTTTCCATATTCATGGAAACATTTCCGAGCCATTAATAGTTGGATCAATACCAAATGGTGTTATTGAATTAGAGATTGGTAAAGATTGTATTGTACCCTTTGAAAAGGATGTAATCCCACCATCATGCGCGGTCGTTGTATTAGATTCAATTAATTTACCAATTACAAAAGATACATTTCCCAAAACTGTATTAATGTTACGTTTAGATGAACCTCTTCTCAAATCTACCGAATTTGTTTCAAATTTAATACAACTCGGTGTAAAATCATATGTAATTACAAAAAAATAAAACATTGTTTTTAAGAATATATCTGTTGACTGCCAGTTCTCAAACTATTGATATATTATATATTAATAAAAATTGGTATTAATTGTTTATTTTAAAATATAAAAGAAAGAAAAAGTAAAAAATATATTATGTTGGGACTATAATCCCACATCTAAAGGGACCATTATTAATATATGTTTAATTTTAAACAATTAAAACCGAAAATTATATAATGGATAAATAAAATTTTAATTCTTTTTAATATTTAGTTTTTATTTTATTTTTTGTAGTTTTTTATCTAAATCTGGTTTTTCTATTTTAAAGCAATTAAAACGATTCGTTTCTTTTGGAAGTATTCTATATCTTAACAATGAATCAATTGTCATACCATTATAATTGATTATGGTTTTATCAACATAGGGTAAAGTTTGGAAGAAACTAAATACATCAGGATTTCCACTTCTTACCGCTTTGAATATTGCAGTTTCACCTTCATAATCTCTTTGATTACAACCACCAAATGCAATCAATTTTTTACAAATATTAACATTACCCATCGAGGCACCCCAATGTAGTGGTGTTAAACCAGATGAATCTTGAAAACGTAAAAACAATGGAGCATTTTTATCCACTTTCAATAATTGAATTTGGTAATCTATTAAAATATCAATGGTTTTACCAGTTTCTTCAATTGCGGCATAATGTATGGGGTAAAGACCATGATTATTTTGTTTGAATAGTAAATTTGGAAACAATCTAAGTAAATGAATAACCAACGTATTATTACCTTTTTCAACGGCAAGATGGAGCACTGATTGTCCGAAATAATCTTTTACATTTGGATTACCATTCTTTTTTATAATTGTATGTAAGAAATTATAATCAATTGAAAAATGTGAAGAGATGTGAAGTGGAGTTTGACCTTGTTTATTACGTTGATTTGGATTACCTGGTTTAACATCTTGTGCACTGGTAATTACATTTTGTTTTTCTTTTTCAACTTCACCACCATAATCCAAATAACCAATGTAATAATTCACTTTATTTGCGCCAATCGAACCATGACCAACAGTATTACCATTTGAATCTTGTTTTGTATAATTTATAGAGTTCTTTGAACCAGTCCTCATGTCAGGTGGGTAGCTATTATCTTTGGATCTTTGTATTCTCTTAATGGTTGCTCTTACATTTTTATAATCCTGATATGCTTTCCAGAATTCAATTGATCCAAATATCAAATGATCATCGTTATCACCAGTATGACTAATTGGTATTATCATGTTTGACACAATCTCAATTTTATCTTTTCTCTCTACCGTTAAATCGCTGCCAACTTTTTTCTCTTCCAAATTGTACAATTCCTGTGACAGTTGAGTTTGAATCCCTTTCAAAAGACGTATATTCCCAATTATTTCACCAAGTTTTAATTGAAGTGGTTCAATTTTCGCTTTGTGATCAGAAGACATTCTATTTTCTTTTTCAATAAGTTCATCTAATTGAATGGTATCTTCCTCAAGTTTTGTTGTGATCTCTTCAATTGTTAAGGAGACATCCAATGAATATTTTCCAAAATTTTCCAATTTTTCTGTCTTTTCTTTTATTGATAGTTGTATTGGTGTTATTTGATGCTGATAAATTTCAGTTAACGTTTCGATTTTTTGCTCAATTTTAATCTTTTCTTGATTTTCAATGTATTTAACTTGTTTTACTTCTTTTAATTCTTCTTGTTTATCAATTACAATTTGTGTTGATTCATCGTATGGTAATACTGATATTGGTTTCAGTATTGCCGTTGAAAATAATTTATTTGCAGAATTGGTTTCATTCATTTTCAGTACCACTGTTACTTTGGTTGGAGTTTTTTTTAATTTATCAATTTGGTCGCATGTTGCCATTATTCTGAATGATTTAGTCAGTAAGTCAAAATGTTGGTCACCATTTCCTTCTGTCCGTTGTAACGGTATCATTTCAACGTTTAATATATTAAATTTAAATGCACCATTATTGGGAAATGATAATATTTCAAAATCAAACATCGCGCCCGCCCTAATACAAACAAAATCTAACAATACTTGAAAAACTACATTTGATTTAATTTCATTTGGTGATTCTATTACAAGTGGAACACCTGAATCAATTGATGACCTTGTTAACATATTTAATAACTTTTCCGATGATGAAGTATTTGTAATTGGGGATAAAGGTAGTGATGATTGTTCTTTTAGTGAATTATTGTCATTGTTTTGCAGTGATGATTTTGATGATTCTATTTTATTACTGAATGCAAGTTTTTTCTTACTTTTCTTACTTGATGATGACGATAATTGTTCTTTTGTTTCTATCGAGTTACCGTTATTGTTGTTGTTGTTGTTGCTCTTATTATTATTATTACCATCTTTGGCTACTCGTGTCAATAACAGTTTTTCTTTGGATTCCAATATTTTACTTGCACGTAATAAGGTTGATTCAATATTGTGCTGTATCTTAATTTTATCATCTAATGCTTTTCCAACATCTATACATTGTTGATCAATTATATTTTTATAGTCTGCAATGATAGAAACATCCCTAAATACCTTTTCTCTCTTTTTCTTCAAAATATCTATTTTTTTTGATAACTCATTAATTTGATTTATAACATATATACCTTTAGAATCTATCTCTAGAATAGAATATGTATTAGTAATAACTCCGATATATTAAAATTTAAATAGGTGTACACATACTCTCTCCAGTATTATAAATTTCTATATATTCTTTTTCCCCATCAATTTCTGTATTTTTTTGGTTTCTTGAATCGATTTCACTAGTAGATGTTGTGTCCATTTCTTTATTCATTTTACTAAGCATACCTTCCATTTCTTTATTAGTTGAACATCCAAAATAATATTCGTCCAATGTATCTAAATTAGAAAATGCACAGGCATCTTCGATGGCATATTGTATATTGAACTCTTTAGTTTTGAATGATATTTCTTCAAACTTTTTAAAATCAGGTGACCATATGATTTGAGTGACTTTACCATTCTTATTCTTGATTGATATTTCATTCTCTTTAATTATATTTTGAAACTTTTCGAGCAAATGTACAGTAAAGTATATAAATTGTTTCATTGATTCATATTGGTTTAATGATCTTTTTATATCTTCGTTCATTACATTTGCTTCATGATGACCAATATTATTAAGCACACCACCCTGTCCAATTTGATTTGCATCATCCATTTTAACGTGTGTTTTAGTTTATCTTGATATCTTTATTTATAAAATTAACTTTTCACATATAACTTTTTAATATAAAAAAAATGAATTTTTTTGAAAAACAGAAATTTTTTTTTTTTTTGTTTGGATTTTTATTAGTGTAACTTAAAATTTTAAAAAAGTTAGTTATTTTATAATGGGTAATCAAGAAATTCCACATTATAAATCAATAATTTTAAGGCTTTTTCACAAACATATTCTTTATTCCCACCAACTAACATATTGAAGTATTTGTTGATATTTTAGGAATATATATACATAAATTTAAGAGGAAAAATGTACATTTTTTATTTTTTTAAGTTTTTGAGTTAATTAATATAATTTGATTTAATAAAATTAATTGAACTTTCATTTAAAGTTGGTTTATAATATTTTGGTTGCCCCATTGTTGATGATGAAGATGTTAAATCCTTATTAATATTTACAACTTTTGAAATTAATATTTTTTGAGCTACATCTGGGTCATTAATAACTTGATTTGCAATTTTAATGATATTAATTAAATCTTGATGATAAAAATCAAATTTCCGTGCACTTTTAAATACATCAATAATTAATTGACATGTTTCAATTGATGGAGTAGTGGTTGTTGATGACTTGTTGTTGTTGTTGTTGTTGTTGTTGTTGTTGTTGTTGTTGTTGTTGGAATCATTAATTAACAATCTTTTTAATATATTTAAAATTGAAATTTGTTTAATGTTACAAAATATTACTTTATCTTTAAATGCAATTTCAAAAGCTATGTTACCATTTCCTGATAATTCTAGATTTTCAAAAAAGTGATCAAAGAATCCCAATTTACTACGTACGTTCTCTTCTGGATTATCTCTAAGTATATTGAACCAATTATCTATATTTGAAAGATCGGAAAGCGGAAATAAAACAGGATAAATTAATTCAAGTACGGTTTTTAATGAATCAATACCAATTAATTCTTTTGGACAACTTTTATAATATTCATACGCTTGATTAATTGAACCTTGTTTAGCTAAATTATATAAATGAAGTGCAGTAATTCTTTTAAATTTCATTTTACCATGCAAATGTTGATATATATCATTTGGTATAACGAAATCACAAAATCTACCTAAATGACCAAGCAAATCAGCAACATTATCTAAATCAATACCCATGGAAAACATTTTCGTCATCATTTGATTTGCCAATTCAATTCCATTTGGATTTGATGCTTTTTTAATTATAAGTAGTGAACGAAGAATTGAAATTTGAACCTCTGGTGATTTGATAATTAATGGATCTTGTTTTGCAATTAATGCAATACCTTGATCGAAATCTTTTGCCAATAAATAACTTGCAAATGAGAAATCAAATAATGCCAAACTATAAAAACTTGGAATACCATCTATAAATTGATGATAAATATCAACATATGTTCTAATACGGTAAGCAGATCTAACTAACAAGTCATTTGAAATTGTTTTATTTTGTGCAAATCTTGAAAGTATTTGATCTTTTAGTTTTTCAGCGCCTTGTTCATCTTTACATCTATCCATTAAAAATGCAAGGTATTTATCAGTTGTTAAATATATTTTACTTTTTGAATTTGGCATCAATGCTACACAAATTAATTCATCATCGAAATTGAAGTTACTTTCATCATCTAAATCTAATGAATTTGATGATAATGATGATGATGGTGAAGTGGTATTGTCATTAGTTGTTATTTGATGATTATTATTAGTACCACTACCATTTCTTTTGATTTTATTATAGAAATCTGAAATTGAATCACCATAATTATATGACGAAGGTGGATATACTGAAGATATAGGAGGTCCATCTAATACTCTTTTATAACGGGAACATTCATTTTTAAATAGTTCAAAATGAGTACGTAATGATAAGTCAACTGATTTAATGTATCCTTTATATTTTAATAATGATTCAAAATCATTTTTTAACATTTCTTTAATTTCTTGTGCATTGCTATGATAGTAACTTTCATTTCCAATTGATTGAATATCCAAACGTTGTACCCAATGTTCAATTATAATTTTATTTGAATCATTTTGAGTATGATAATATGCAAGTGCATAACTTAAATATGCAGTTGGAAATTGATTTGATGACATTAAATGAGAATACCAAATTAATGCTAATTCATATCTACCCATTGTCAAACAAATTGGTATCATTGATGAATAAATTTCACTTTTTACCACTGGTTTAACAGAATGTAATAAATAACTTGATAACCAATTAAATATTAATCTATTTGATTTATATTGATTATAGTATAATAACAATGGGAATAATTTATAAACTTTCTTTTGATGATATTCTTTTTTAAATAGAATATCAATGTATTTGTTTACAGGTTTCTTTAATTGATAACATGTTTCAAATATAATTTGAAAACAATTAACCATTGTTATATCATCATTTTTGAATCCATTATCCAATATAGCTACAATTGTTTCATATTCACCATTTAAAATTGCTCTATGTACCAAATATGAATGAATAACATCTCCTGCCACCCCAAAATTAAATCCATTTAAATTTAAATTTTCAACTTTACCAAATGTTGTACCACCAGTACTACTACTACTACTATCACTAACACCAGTAGTAGCAGTAGTAGTTGTTGAAGTAGTGTTTTTAAATTTCTTTGTATTTATATAAATATTTTGTGGAATTTCATCAATTTGTGAGTTGTTATTGTTTTCCATTGATTTGATTATATTTTGATTTTTTTTATATAGATCAAATACGAAATCAAATGATGATAAATCACCATATGATAATACCAACCTAAATATTTTAAATGTTGCGCTATCATCCAACATATGAAATTTAAATAATTCTACCATAATATTTCTAAAAGGATTATTGTAATAGTTTAACAATAATTTTTCGGGTTTGTGATCAAACTTTAAAAACAATTCCATTAATTTTTGAAATTTCTCTGAATGAATAAACCTATCGAAATAATGAATTCTTTCTTTAAAAAATATAAACAGTGCTTCCGTTTCATTGTTTTGAATACCTTTTTCTATAATCTTTTTGAAGTAAACTAAATAAAGTTCTGAATATATGAAATCACTTTTATATGGTAACTTTTCAAAAGTTTCAAAACAATCCCTTGTACAAACTTGACAATCATCAATTTGATCCTTTAAAATACCACAAACTTCTTTAATTTCATCAACATTACATTCCAATTCTAAATTATTTATAATTCTTTCATTTTTACTAATATTTTTAATTAAACTATTATTATATGATATTGGTTGTAATTTTGTTGATTTAGATTGTTGTTCTGTTTTTGAATTATTATTTTTATTTATTATTGTTGTAGTTGTAGTTGTGGTAGTTATTAATCTTTTAGTATTTAATCTTTTTATATATGTATTTATATTTGTTGGTTTTATTAATAAACGTATCATCTTTGCGAAGCATATATTAAAAGGTAAAATGAAAAAAAAAAAAAACGAAATTAATTTTTTGGCATTTTTATAAAAATCGTTAAAAATTAGAAAATTAAAAAAAAAATAAACCGGTTAATATTTTAATTTTATTTGTGTTAATTTATGATAATGAGATTGATAAAGATTGAGTACCATTTTTAGCAGATGGGACTCTATGTTTATTTATAATATCCAAAACTGATTTTTGTGTGAAAGAGTTTAAAGATTTAATTTCACTTGACAATTCTTTTTGTGTGAAATAATTGGTTGTACATAATGAAAGATAATAATCAATATTACTAAATGATCTTTTATGGAATAATACTAAATTTGCCAATGTTTGATTACTAACTGATAATAATTGTGATTTATATTGAGGATCTCTAATAACTTGAATTTCAAATTTTTTAAACGTTGGTGACGCTACAATTTGATGATTGATAACTTGGTTGAAAATGAAATCTAAATTTGTGAATTTACCAGTTGAATAAATTGAATCTATAAATTGTTTCCAATTGAATTCCACATTACCGACACGATCATTTTCTAAATGAATAGAAGTTTGGAAAATTAAAGTTTGCATCGTAGTTTTGAAATATTCATTGGTATCAATAATTTCTTGAGCTTCATTAAATTTACGAGTATCAATTAAATTACGAATTGTAATGATATAACCATCTTCAAATGTTGGATTAATTTTAGTGAATTTACCCAAATAATTGTAAATTGTATCCATTTTTGATACTTGTTGATCATATTGATGTTTATTTTCTAGAATTGCACAACAAGCTTGTTCAATGATATTGAATGGAATTGGAATCTTTCTTTCAATCATTGTGGCAAAAGTTTCAATACAATCAATACCATTTGCACGATAATAGAATAAATTAAACATTGCATTTTTAAGTATTTCAATTTCTTTTTTGGTTATATCTTCTTTTTTTGAAAGGAATGGTAAGATTGGTTTAATTACATCAACTGTATTTTGAAATTCTTGTGATGATAATAAAGTTTGAGCATATGGTGTATGGAATAACAATGCTTCAATGAAAACTGGTCTTCTATTTTCAAGTTTTGAAAATATTTCATCATTTTGAAATGAAAGTAATGCATCCAACATTAATGTACCACTTGGTAATTCACCATGATTTAAATAATTTTCTTCAAGATATTTAATTATTTCTGAACTTGTAAATTGATCAGTACGTGATAATTGGTATTGTAATTGATGATCTAATTTCAAATGTGGCAATTTGAAATCACGTGCATTTTTAATTTCCATTTTCATTTCAAATTCTTTTCTCAATGTTGATAATGAACCAACTGAATCTAATATCTTGTATGGATTAAAATCTTGATAATATACAAACTTGTGATCTGTTATTGAACTATCACCAATGTCACCACCATTACTATCACCATTACTACTACTATTAACCATTAACATATTTTTCCAAAATGTATAATAACGAATTTGTTTAGCAATTTCAACTTGATTATCTTTTAATTCTGGATTTGATGCTTGTAAATTATGGTAAATTGTGAAATAAGAAATTGCTTCTTTACTAACTTTATGACCCAACTTTGATACTGATGTACAAAACCAAAATAATGCTTTTTCATACTGATCGGATTTAAGTAACAACATTATCATATTATCAATTACAATTTTTTGTGAATCCATTGGTAAACTTGAAAGGAATTCTTTGTTTAATCTTTTAAGTATTTGACTTGTAATTTTATGTTCATTTTTCATTTCTTTTACATCAAAGTATGTATTATAGAAAAACATTAAATGAGAAATGGTATTTGTTGGACTTTGTTGTGATAAAATTGAAAATAGTAAATTTTGATATTCAACCAATTTGACTGGATTCTTTTCAACTTTACTAAATAATCTTAATATAAAATGTAAATATTTTGGGAATATATCAGATGATTCTTGTTTACTTGAAATAATGTCACGAAGCAATTGAACCACTATAGTTAATTTTTTTCTTGGTATTAAAAATGAAAATAAATCTGAAATACCTCTACTACTTGGAATACCCAATTTTTGTTTATGATAACGATAGAAATCATTAAATGTTTTATCTGTTGGATCTGATTTCAATGAATGAATCATTACATTTACTGAAAACTTTTCAGTTATTAATTGTTCTTTTTGATATAAAAAGTAAACTAAATCACCAAAAACTTGACCATCTTTACTTGATAATGATTCAAAAAATCTAGTTATTTCATGTGATTCTAAAAATGATTGATACTGTTCAACATGATCTTTGAAAAATGTAACCATATCTTGAATATTACCCAACTTTTGATAATGATATAATATAACTTCCAAACAACAATGATCAATTTTATCTGCAGATTTAAAATACTCTTGATCAATTAATAGTTTAGTTGATGTAATTGTTTTTGTTATATTAGTTGATGGATCTAAACTATTGATATCGATTCCCAAACTTCTTTCTTTTTCTTCTTTTTCTGATTTTATTCTATTCATTTCAATTTGCTGATTATGACAAATTTGAAATATTTTTAATGCCATTTCAAATTCATTTGATTTAATTAATTCCATTAATAATATTGATATATTTTTTAATGAATATAAAACTTCAAGTCCAATTGGTTTATCTGCATTGAAAAATAATTGTTCAATTAATTGCTTTTGTTTGATTGTATCTTTTTCCTTTAATATTCTATATAATTCATCTCTTTTCCCTTTAGATTTTTCTTGACTTGATTTAATATGTGGTACATATGTTAATTCAATTTGTTTTGATGGTGATAATGTTGATTGTTTTGTTGATGATTTATTTAATAAACTTGTTACAACTGTTCCATTTTCATTGGTTGTTGTAGAAAATGTTGATGTTGGTTTGGTTGTAGTGGTGGTTGTATATGATGTAATATTTAATGTTTTAGAAACTAAAGAATATGTTGATCTAATACATTGTTGTGGTTGTTTTGATAAAACAATCCTTTTTAACATTTTAGTGTATTTTATCGTTTTAGCAAAAAAAAAAAAAAAATATGCAAAATTTAATTTTGTCTAAAAAAAAAAAAAAAAAAAAAAAAATTAAAAAAAGTTGAAAAACAAAAAAAAACGAACGTCTCTCATCACCAACTTTACTTCTACTATTATTACTTTTACCGTTTTTTAATATTATAGATGGTGTTGTTATTATTATTATTATCTATTGCTATTATTGAATTATTTAATGTTGTTTAATTTGAATTTGTGGATCTTTGTTAAATAAAAAAACAATTGAAAATACAAAAGTACCAATTAACATACTGAAACAAGTTGCATAGTATGGGAAAGCAGCTGGAATGAAACGTTCATAAGAATCATGACGGAATGGTAAAATTGGTTTTCTGAATACATGTTCCAATTGAGAGTAACCAGGTTTTTGGATTGTAGTTTCAAAAGTGAATACACCATAAACGTCTGGAAGTTTGAAATGAATACGATATAAACCATTTTGATCACCTTTGATAAATGTACGAATGTATGGATCTAACATAATTAATTCCAATTGAACTTGACCTACATATGGAACCCATTTACCTTTAACACCATCAAATTCTTCAACTTTTAAACTATATCTAACTTCATCTTTAATTGTGAAAATATCTTGTGCAACTGTTGAATTACTTTCTGTTGAAATCTTTACAATCTCTAATTCACTTGATCTAAGAATACCTCTTTCTTGGAATGTCCATGATACTAAATTTTCAACAAATTCTTTGTTACCTGTTTCAACCCTATAAGTACAACATTTGAGCACATTAGCACAATATTCGAATGCATATATTGTCAATCATTAACAAATAACTTACTTTTCAATTTTTGAATTGAATGATTTATCACTAAATAAATCGAGTGAACCAGAAAAAGTTACTCTTGCGTTGTTACGTGCTTGTAATGAGGATACTAAACCACAACGTTTACCCATTAGTTTAGTTGAAACACCTGAAACGGCTTTACCAGAGAATGAAGTTGATGCACCTGTTAAAACTGCATAATTTAATGGATTTGTTCTGATTTTATGACCAATACCTTTGAAAAGAACTGGTTTATTTAAACCTTGTAAAATAATTGGTGCATCCTCAATAAATTGATCTGCAATAATTAAACTATGATCTGATTGTGACTGTAAGTCACGATTAATTAAATATGTTAATATACATTATCAATATATATACACATATTATACATAATGAGTACTCACTTTATCATAGTTGAAATGATCGAAAATTAAAGTTTTATCTTCTTCAATTTCCATACCACATTCAGATGCAATATCACGAATTGTTTCAGAGACAACATTTGAACCAGCAATTAATACATTATTACCACCATCAATAAATTTAGTTACATCTGATGCTGAAAGTGAAAGTGAGTCTGAATTTGGTGAAAATAGAATTAAATGATCATAATTGAAATCACCATATTTCTCTAATACAACTTTAGTATTTGGTAATTCAAATTCTAATTTATATCCTTTATCTGTAAAATATATAAACAATATAGAGTTAGAATAACATTATTATTATCGTCATCATTATTATTACAATATTAATATTAATATTACTTTCCAATGTTTTGAAAAAGGTTGAGTGAGATTTTTTGATGGATAAATCATCTAAAATTACCAATGTTCTCTTTCCTCCAATTTCTGCTAAAACGGATGATAATAAAATTGATGCAATTATAAATGTTACGATAATTGATTTAATCATCATTTTTTATTTATAAATATATGTTGTGCAACAAAAAGTTAATATTAAAAAAAAAAAAATAAAAAAAAAAATAAAAATTGGAAAATTTTTTTTTTAAAAAATTTGAAAAAAATTTGTGATGATCAAACAAAATGAAAAAATGTGATAGTGAGAAGTTCACCGTTATTATATCTTTTGATTTTTTAATATTAAATTACAAGTTGTATGTGCGTTTTATTATATAGTTTACCATTATATTAACACTAGCTATATTTTGGTTCTTCTCTTTTTATTTGTCATTATCACTTCATTCTCTATTAAACTATTCCTTCTTTTTGGTTGTGTTATATTATTAGTATTATTATTGTTGTTGTTATTGTTATTATATGATATTATCATTTCATCATTATCATTATCGTCATATTCTTGTTCGTTTTCTATTTCCTTGTCCACATCCTGGTGTTGTTGTTGTTGTTGTTGTTGTTGTTGTTGTTGTTGTTGTTGTTGTTGTTGTAAAATTTGTAATTGATATTGTTGTTGTTGCTGAATTTGTAATTGATGTTGTTCAAATTCTGACTCTAAATCCAATTCTTGTTGTAATTGTTGCTGCATAAACATATTACCATCGTTTTCATCAACGGGATTATCATCAAATAATTCCACAATTTCAATTACCTACAAAACAACATACATAATTAATAAAAATATAAACATTTGTAGTTTTATAGTTTTTTATTATTATTTTCAACCACCTCACACATACTTCGTTATCATATTTTTGAAACTCTTTAATTAAATTAAATTCAATATAATTATCCAGTGACATTTTAAATATTTTATTTCTTTGAATAATAATTTTATTTTTTTATGTGTATGTGTATGTGTATATATATATATATATAGCTATATAATTATATAAGCGCAATTGTGTTTGTTATTTTTAAAACTGCTATTATTGTTGTTGCTACTACTGCTTTATTTATTTTATTTAATTTTGTATTATTTGTTTTATTATAATTATATTTTTATTACTATAAATTTGTCTATTTTTATTTTAAAATTAACAAACATTTTATTGGGCAGTGGTTTATTTTATTTAATTTTACTTTTTTTTTTATCTTAAGGCAAAAATAAATATTTGGTGTGTGAGTGGGTGTGTTTGAAAATTTATTTATTTTTAAAAATTTTATTTACTCTCCTTTTCACTATATTATTATTGGAAACAGTTTTGTAATACATTTGTGTATATGTGTGTTGTTGTTTAACTATAAAAATATAATTGTTTAATTATCCCCATTATTTAAATATAATTTTAATGTATGAATTATTGTATGTATTAAATGAATACTTTTTAACATTTTGTTTTATATTACTAATAATAATAATATTATCCTTACTGAACATATATAAATCTTTGATACTTTCGCGATATTAATAATCAAAAAAAATCATTATCACATTAACTAAAAATAATATATATAAGATTTGAATACATAAATAAAGACTTCAGTTTAATATATGACATATGTATTCTTAATACAATATCACAGTTTGAGATTTCAAATGTATTGTGTGATTTAATTCCATATGAATGTATAACTAATAATAATAATTTATTATTGATTCTTTTAATAATATCTTTTTCATTATCTTTTTGATTACACACACAATTATTTTTTATACAACAAAGATTAAAAAATAAATCAAGATATCCCCCACTAAACACACGCCCACAACACACATTCAAATTATTTCAAATTGAATTTTTGTTTGACATATTATGTATTGAGAGTGGGTAGTGTTAGAAAAAAATAAATTTTTAAAAAAACACAATGTTGTGAAGTTGGTGTTATTATTTTTTACATTGAATCTGCCTTTTCTTTTTAAATATTTATTAATATCAGTATCTGATACTAAGATTTAAATGGTATTATAAAAAAAGTTTAATTAAATTTTCAAAAAAAAACAAAAAAAAAGTCCTCTAGCTCTATGTATTATAATTTTTCAAATTAATTTCAAAATAAAATAAAATAATATTTAATTTTAAAATTAAAAAAAAAAGTAGTAGTAGTAGTAGAAGTAGTAGTATTACTCTATATACATACATTTTACTATAGTTTATTGAATAGATATATCAATTATATATAACTAACTCACTCACACAAACCAACAAACACAATAATAATTCAAAAATTGCACAAAACCACCGTTAAATCACAGATATAATTAATTCAATTATTATATTAATAATAATTTCCTTCTTCATCATCATCATTTATTTAAAAAAAAATTATTGGGTTAAAGAATTTAAAATTTAAATTATTTCTTTTTTGGTTTTAAATTAATTAATAATACATAAACACAAATCAATTATAACAATAGTAAATTATAATATAACTACAAATAAGAATCCACACACATATATTAAACTAGCAAATAAGAAAAGGTTGTGAAAAAAGGTATGTTTCTTTACAATTTATATTATTTAAATAAAAAAAAATGTATTACAAAAATGTATAACAAAACTGTTTCCAAATTTGGTTTAAAAATCATAATCAACATAAACATCGTCATATTAAAAAAACATTAATGTATTAATAATTAATGTATTATTTTGTGAATTTCAATTTGGGTGTGTAAACATATATAATACATGTGTGTGTATATGTGTGTGTTTTTAATAACAATATTTATATGTATGTGTGTGTGTGTGTGTGTATGTTTGTTTTTATGTGTCGATACTATTTATTTTATATTTTTTGTGCTTTTTAAAAATTAATGAGACAGAGGTCTCCTTTCTCAATGAATTTCATTATTTTTTTAAACCGCACAATATTAATTAACAATATTGTTAATTTGATTTTAAATCAATCTCTTATCCAAAATTAATCATTTTAACAATATGTTCAATATAATATAAACCACACATTCAAGTTTTTAATTAATTATTTTTTTTTTATTTTAAAATAAATTATAAATAATAATAATAATAATCTACTTGAAACAATCAGATTGTTTGTTTATTTATTTATTATAATATTTAAAATAAATATTAACATTTATTTATACGAAAATAGATACAACAATCGTAGGTAGAAATTAGTTAAAAAATAAAAAAATAAAATAAAACTTTTTTTTTTTTTTTTTTCAAATTTCTAAAAATTTTAAATAAAATATCTAGGTTAGGCGTAACAAAAACTTTTTAATCACACAAAAAAATAACTGTAATAATACAAATACATAAAACCAAACAAATAAATAAATAATAAAAATCATATAACGATATATAATAACTTTTCAATTTTGAACATAACGATATCGTTTTAATAAATTATTAAAATTTCTCAATCACACACCCACACAACTATATCCGACACACAACAACAAAAAATTTATATAATTTACTACGCAAAACTTTTTTTGTAGAAAATAATCATAATAATTGTATTTGTAATAATAGAAATAATAAATAATAATAATAAACAAATAATATAGAAATAAAGAAATGACAGTAGTTGGTTTAGTTATTCAACAACATGACGGTACAATTTTATTTCAAAATGTGTATGTATTATTATTGAAGTAATTTATTATATAATGATCAATTTTATTAATATACCATTACTTTACAATAATGCATACAGCCGTGAATATTTATCATTAGATAAATTACATCTTGCAGCAAAAGCATTTAAAAATCAAATATCATCGTACGATGATACATTTATGTATGTTATATTTTACAATAATAAAGTATTGATTTGTTCATTCATCAAATAAAATGCTAATATTAGCCTGATTTTATAAATATATATATACAGAACCAAAGGATCAATATCACATTTAACAGGATCAGTTGTAGTATTAAATATGTATAGAGTTTATTATATGATATTGAATGAATTATTTATATTGGCAATATCACAGGCTAATGATAACCCATTTGAAGGATCAATTTATTTAGCAAGGGCAAAAAGAGTGCTTTGGACAGTTTCAAAAGATTACACAACAACACAAATCAATAAAAAGTATACAGAAGTTTATTTCGCTTTGGAAAGAGTTTTATTTGGTGAAGATGGTGTAGATGTATTGTCACAAAAAATCAGTGAAGTAACACCACATTTTAATAGTTTTTCAAATCATCATCAACATAACAACTCTGTAATTGCAACACCAACATTTATAAATAATTCACAACCACCTCCACCAATTACAATAGGTGGAAGATTAATTGAACCAAATACAGATGATAATATAAATAATAATAATATCACAAATAATAATAGTAACAATAATAACAATATAAATATAAATATAAATATAAATCAAAGTATACCTTTAACACTTTCAACAATAACGCAAAAAAATAATAATAATAATAATAATAATAATAATAATAATAATAATAATAATAATAATAATAATAATAATAATGTAACAACATCATCATCACCATCATCATCATCATCATCATCATCACCAAATATAATAAGTCCAAGTAATAGTAGTGTAAATTTAATAAATAATATAAATAATATAAATAATATAAATAATAGTCAATTTAATGATATAGATACAATATATAATAAATCACAATTTGAATCATTATTGAAATTGGAAAATTCAATTATACCAGATAAAATATTTACACAAATTGATCAATTACCAAAAGTTGATAAACATATTTATGATCCACCTCAAACTATTAAATGGGGTAATCCATCAGTTCAAAGTAATTCAGCAGGATCTACTCGCGTTACAAATCGTATCATGTTTACATTACGTCATCCAAATGCTGGTAAAGAAGCCAAAGAAAAAGAAAAAGAATTGGAATTAAAAGAACAACAAGAAATTAATAATATGATGTTAAATAGAAGTAATAGTATTTCACCACCAACTTCATCTGCTGCTTCAAATTCTTCAGGAGGAGCTGGTAGTGCTTCAAATAAATCTTCACCTTCAACTTCACCTTTATCAACATCATATAATAATAATAACCAATCATCTCCAGAAACTTCAGTTGCTGAACAACAACCATCATCCATTGTTGGTAATAGTGGATCAACAAGTCCAGATACACCCGATACTCCAAAAAGAAAATTCTCATTATCAATGGGTACATTTAATAATAAACCAACATCATTAAATTCATCAACAAATGGTGTTGTTATACCAGATACAACATCATCAGAAGCTGCTTCATCAAATGCATCTTCTACAGCTTCACCTCCACCTTCTGTACCAATTACAAATACAAAAACTAAAATGAACTTCTTAAACTTTTAAAAAATCAACAACAAATACAACCAATCAACCAACAAACGAATTAATCAAATATTAAAAATAAAAATAAAAAAATAATTAATCAATCAAATAATAATTCCCTTCTCTACCTCTTCCTCATTTTCAGAGAGTTTATTAGAAATTATTTTTTATAGATCCATGTACAAACGCAACTCGACTTCTTCTCTATTCTCTAAATTAAATAAACAAAAAATAATTAGATGAGCTCTCTTAAAAATTTAAATGGATACCGTTCATTATTAATGTTGTGACAATTTACAAATTGTTAGATGATCAACAATTTAACCTTTTTTTAGTTTTTTTAAAAAACGCACAAACACACAAACACACACACACAAATATATAACCTCCATATAAAAAAAATAAGATGTATGTTTATTTTTATCATTTTTATTATTATCATCATATTTTTCCATATTATTTTAAGTAAAAATAAATACACACATAAACACATACACAAAAATAACACACAAATAAATAAATAATTTTTCAAATTTTGACATTGTAAAATACATAATAACAATAAAATAATCTAACTTAATATCAGCCCCTATTTCAAATTTTTATATGCACTGTTATTTTAACATCACAACATTATTCGGGTCAACTACAATTATTACTATACAAATTATCAAAAAACAAAAAAAAAAAAAACAAATAAATTTAATTTTTTTTTTTATTTTTTTATTTATTTATTTTTTATTTATTATAATCATACAATAAACATTTTAATAGTAGTGCATGTGTGTTTGTCTGTGTGTGTCTGTGTTAGTGGTAATAATATTAATAGATAGTAGCGCGTACATATATTTTTTAAATTGAATGGATTATATATTTTAATTATATACACATATATTTTTTTTTTTTTTTGCTCATATTTATATATACATACATAAATAAATAATCATCATATATTTTAATATGTTAAAAGAATCAACATTCTCGTTTCCATCAATATTTCAAATGTCTAGTTGGACAACTACAAATAGCAGTAATAATAAAATGATTTACCATGAAGATGAAGATAACGAACTTCAGCAAAATGATAATGATGATAATGATGAACAAAAACCAACAATCGAAGAAATAGAGGATCGATGTTATTTTGAAAATGAAGTTTGTAATAAACAGTCAAAACAATCAAAACAATCAAAAGTTAATTTAGATATTGAAATATTTACAGTTGTTTCACCAATTTCTACACCAAATAATCAATTATCTCCAAAAAATAATAGAAAAAATAGTATCAATAATAGTCAAGACGATGATAACCAATGTGTACCAATGTCAATTGATTCAAATACAACATTTCTTGATGAAATGTCAATTTCAATTTCATCTTTGTCACCATCATTATCAAATAATAATAATAATAATAATGGTACATTTTCACCATCACAATTATTTAAGAATAACAGTTATTATACAAATAACAATAACACAAATTGTACAAATTCAAATGGAGGAGTTAGTTTTATGACAAATCCATTTCTATTCTTTAAATCAATAAGATCAACAAATAAAAAAGAATTTGGTGATAATATTAAAATTAAATCTACAACTGGAACTACAACAACAACAACTACAAGCGATAATGAAATTAAATTAAAATTCGAAGAATTACCATTGGAATTAATTGTTCATATTTTAGGTTTTTTGGAATATAATGATATAGGGTTAAGAACTTCAATGTTAAATAAAAACTTTAGAGAAATTTCAGAGTTTTATTTTATTTGGAGAAATTTATATACTTTGAAAACCGAACAAAATAAAATCAAAAAAAAGAGAAATAAATTCTTTGATGCTCCAATTGATTCAATATTTAAAACAACTCCAACTCCAACAACAACCGAAACAATACAAATTCCAATAAAAATAATAAATCCAACCGTAGAAGCCAATTCTGAACCATTAAAAGATTATAAATTCCTATATAAAAAAAGAACAATAACCGAAAGAAATTGGAAAAGAGGTATTTGCTCAGTTCAAACGTTATATGGGCATCAAGAGGGTGTATGGGGTGTACAATTTCATGGCGATACATTAGTTAGTTGTTGTGAAGGTGGTGTAATGAAAGTATGGGATATGAATGAAGGTGAATGTTTAAATACATTATATGGGCATTCAGATGTAGTAAATTCATATCATTTTGAAAAGGATAGAGTTGTATCAGGTAGTGATGATTCAACATTGAAAATGTGGAATTCAACAACCGGCCAATGTATAAATACATTTGCAGGTCATCAAGGATCAGTTTGGATGTTAGAATTTAAGGATAATTGGTTAGTAAGCGGTGGTGATGATAAAATGGTTAGAGTATGGGATACAAATACAGGTCAACAAGTTTCAACATTACGTGGTCATAATGGAAAGATTTATTACGTCCAACTTGGTAATAATTTGGTTGTATCGGGTGCTCAAGATAGAAATTGTAAAATATGGGATTTAAGAATTGGTAAAACAATTCATTCAATGAATTCAAATTCTGCTGTTCATTGTTTACAAATTGATGGTAATTTATGGGATAATGATTGGGCAATTGCAAGTGGTCATCACAATGGATCAATTGGTGTATGGAATATGAGAACTGGTTCACTTCAAGGTGAATTATCAAATCCAATATTCTTGAATCCAGTTTGGCATATACAATTTCGTAATAATATTATTTATACTTCATCATGTAATGATTTGTATAGTTGGAATTTAAATATTGGTAGTTCAGATAATTCACCAACTTCCACTTCAACTATTGCACCAAATACTCCAACCACTAAATTATCATCAAATAAAGTATTTAAAGGTCATACAAAAGCAATTAAACATTTTCAAGTTAAAGATAGTCGTCTAGTTAGTGGCGGATTAGATAATAAAATTAAAGTTTGGGATTTAGATAAACCTGGTAACAATTATTTATACACATTAGTTGGTCATACTAAAAGTGTTGATTGGTTAGAATTTAAAAATGATAAACTAGTTTCTTGTTCTGCTGATCACACAATTAGAATTTGGGATTTTTATTCATCTTAACTATCAACACCATCATCATCATACATATACATATACATATACATATACACATATACATATATATAATTATAAATTTATAAATAAAAGGAAACGCATATATACTATTGTCTATTTATAATAATGATAATAATAAATATTGTAGTTATTATTTACTTTGATTTTTTTTATTTCTTTTTTACACCTCTTGGAACTAATAATGTTGGTTTTCTAGTTGGTATTTCAATTTCTTCAGTTGGTTTTGTTGTTGTTGTTGTTGTTGTTGCAGTATTTGTTGACGGAGATAAATTGGTTGTTGGTGGTTTTGATAAATTTACATTTATATATTTACTCATAAAGTATTTCTTATCCATTGATAATGCTTTCTTTAAGTTTTCTTTATCAATTAGATCAATGTATGCAAATGGTCTCGTCTTTAATACTAATCTAACATCTTTAATACCAGTAACACCATTACTTGTAAAGAACTGTTCTAATCTTTCTTTATTTACACCTGGTGATAAATTATTTATAAATACTGTTAATCCAACATGATTGTCAAAATCAATTTCATTTGTATTACCACTAGTTGAAGTTGTGGTAGTAGTAGTTGTTGTTGTCGATGAACTACCACTAGTTGAAGTATCCATATGTTCAACATGTTGTTCACCATTACAATTATCATGTAGTACTTGTTCTTTTGCAAATTGAACTTTAATTGTTCTATTCTTTATTTGTTTTTCATCCATTTCCAATGCTTTTGTTGCTTGTGAATTATCATTGAACAAAATGAAAGCAATACCTTTTGATTTACCATTCTTGTCATTTATAATCTTTAAACTTTTAATTTCACCATAAACTTCAAATAATTTATGTAATGCCTCTTCATCAATATCAAATGGTAAATTCAATACGATCAATTTCTTTGGTAAATCTTTTTCTTCCTTTTCTTTCTCTTTTTTTGGTAATGGTTTCTTAAATTCAACTTGTGGTGGTTGTAATGGTGGTGGTGGTTCAACAACTAATTCTTGTTGATCCTGTTGTTTTTCAACTTTACTATTACTAATACTGCTACTACTGTGATCATTGGTTGGTTTATCTTTCTTTTGTTTCTTTGATTCTTTTTTATTTCCATCATCTTTTTCTTTTCTTTTGTTTTTTTCTTGATGTTGTTGTCTTTCTTGATGTTGTAATTGATGTTTATATTGATATCTAGAGTATTGATCGTAAATTGATTGATATTGATCAAGTGTACCATAACCTCTTTCAAAAGTGAACCAATCTTGCCATAATCTAGATAATGGATTATCAAATTTGATTGCAGATGTTGCTTTATTATAAAGTGATCTAACTGAATCATATTGTCTTTGTTCCATTTCAAAAGCAATATATTGATTCCAAATCCAAACTTGACTTGAATCAACAGATGTTAAAATGTAATCTAAAATTTCCCTATATCTTTGTGTATCACCAAATTGTCTCCATTCAAATTGTGCAATGTACATATACCTTTCAACAGCTGTATAATTATTAACATCAATTGAAGCCATATAATTATTCATTGATTCAAATAATGATTTAATGTATGATTTCGATTCTTCTGGTATAACCATTACACCATCATCACCAACAGTAGCACCACTTTTAACCATTCTCCAATAATAATCAATGTATGTGTTGTAAACTAATTGATAATCCATTTCACTTTTTAAACCAGATACTAAACATCTTTGAAATTCTTGATCAAATTCAAATTGTTCACAACCAGAATGTTGAAGAAGTAATAAATATTTTGACCAATGTTCACCAGAATAGTAAATTGAACGCAATGAACGTTTGAATGTACTTAAATGTAATTTACTGTCTTTTAGTGTACGATCTAAATAGTATAAATATAATGACCATACTGAATAACTATTTGGATGGTATTTCAATTGACGTTCATACAATGTAATTATTCTTCTTTCTGAATTACCACTTTCAATTCCTTTTTGTGCTTGTAGCTTTTCAAATTCAATATATTCTTTCCAATTCTTTGTATCCATATATTTCTTTTCCTTTAATGATGTTTCAAATGGTATTCTATCATTTAATGATTTTAATGCTTGTTTAAATTTAATATCTACTGTACCACTAATGTTGCAACTACCACCATTTATTGATTCTTCCCATTGCTTATAATCATTATAGATTGTTTCTAATCCAATCATTGGTATTGATAATTGTCTTTGATATAATTCTCTAATTGTTTGAAATTGTTTGTTCCTTTCGTCACCTTCTTTATTTGATGATAAAATCTGTTCAAACATTATGTATTGTGCCCATAACATTGGTGCTTCAATTAAATCATAACCACATAACACTAATAACCTTTCAAATAATTCTCTAATCTCTTTAGCTTCTGTATTAATTTTAATTTTAAATTTACAATATGATACAGATATTTTAACACCTATTAATAATTTTAGAGATTATTTAGTTAGTATATTGTGTTGTTGCGCTATAATATAATTTAATCTAGATATTACTTACTAATGAAATCATTTAATGCTTTTTCATATAATGATATGATGTATTGTTTATCTTGTTCTGATTTCATCAATGTTTCCTCATCATTTAACCAAGGTAACCAAATATCCTCTTGTAATGGAAATATAGACTGAAACTTTTCTCTTGCTTCTCTTAATGTTCTATAGTTACTTGGTTTAGTGAATTTAGCCAATGCATTTATATAAATTAAATTCTTTTCATAATTGTATGGATCTTCACGTAACTTGATTTCAAGTAATCCAACTTCTAAACCTTCTGATGAATTTTCATAATCTGTTTTAGATTCCATATTATCTTCATCATCACTATCACTATCACTACCTTCATCATCACTATCACTGCTACTGCCATCATTTACACCTTTCTTTAATGCCGCCATTTCATCATCATCATATTCTATATTACTATTATTATTTGATAATTTCATCTTTTAAATATTCACCAATTAAAAAAAAAAAATGTAAAAAATTTTGTAGTTCAATATAAAAAAAAAATTTTGCATTCACGCTAAAAGCGAAAAAAAAAAAAAAAAAAAAAAAAAAAAAAAAAAAAAAAAATTTTTTTTTTTTTTTTTTTTTAATAACGAAATTATAGAAAAAAAAAAAAAAAAAAAAAAAATATTATAA
>JACAFY010017801.1:0-13909 GCA_015252635.1 Dictyostelium capitatum | reverse complement strand
TAAGGGCTCTTGGTTGTAATTTATCATGAAAAATAGTAGTATTTGATACCATTTATCAATACCGCAATAATCGCCTAAACCTAGAGATTCCGATTTTAATATTGCTAATGATAACATTTCACATTTATTATACTAATAATAAAGTCAAAATCCCATTATACATAAATCATTGGACATCTTACCACCAAATACTGAATCTGTTGTAATAAATTGATTTTTTGTTTTGTTTTCGATAATTGTTGATAATATCATCCAAAATATGGTAGCATAGTTATGAATGCACCGGCCTGGAATGTAACCTATTCATAGTTGTAATAATGAATGGTTTTCATTGTTAAAATCCAACATCCAAAAAAGTATGAACTCAATTATCAACAATATCATTGAAGAATGCGATTTTCTTATTTGGCAAATATTTCCAAACTTTTACCCTACACAAAGCCCACCAACCCTGGTTTACATAGTAACACAGTTCTCTAATTATTATATGGTTATTATTCCTTGTGGGTTTTATTTTAATTTTTCTATTTTTATTTATAAAAAAAGTGATATCAGGTTGTCGTAAATAAAAAAAAAAATTGTCGTAAACATTAAAATTGAAGATCTTAAATAATAATTAATAATAATTAAAGAAATATTAAATTTTTTTATTTAAATAAATTATTATTTTTGGCTTTTTGTTAATAATAATATTGCAAAACTGATGTTATGGGTGAAGAGAAATAAAATAATCTAACTTTGTGATTGTGTTTTTAGTTATTTAAAAATTAGGTTTCTAAGTGTTCTTAAAAAAATAAATATATGACCGCTATGACACCTAAAAGTTTGTTCAAATTTATTTAATTTTTTTTGAAAAAAAGTTTGACCTGTGGTTTTAGATATTTATAATAAGACACATAAAAGTATGTTCAAATTATTTTTACAATTGTTAGAGTAGTAAGAGACAAAACTTTTATTTATGAACATTAAGATACAAATCATCAAAAAAGTTAACACCACTAAGACACATGTGGTTTTTTGAGCTTTGCCGTGTTATAAATATGTTTAATTATAAAAATATAAATAAAATCTCACCAATTATAAATAAAAGATTCTCTTAACAATGTTTATTAATATTAAATATGTTTGAAAAACAATAAATCCTTAAAATAAATTATTCTTTGAAATCTCTAAAAATAGGATTAAAAATTTGAAATTTGTGATTTAAAATAGTGTATTTTTTTTAAAAATTATAATTTATTTTTTTCTTTTTTTTTTCAATTTTATAATAAAACAAAGATATATTACAACAAATATATAAATAACTATTTCAAACCTTGGTAATTTAATAATAAAATAAAATATACTTTAAAATTTTTTATTTTTTTACATTTTTTATCATAGCTTAATTACAAACACACAATAAATAAATGGATAGTACTTCTTTTTGGTCACCTGCAGAAAAATTGGTATTGCACATATCTCATCAAAAAGCAGTTCAAAATTGTGATAACCATACAGATATTAGTTTTACAACAAGAGCATATCAAGAATTCAGTAAAATTATTCCAAAAGAATTCAGAATAAAAGTTGCATTTGAATACATGTATCTTATTTATATTGATATGGATTTAAAAGAATAGAATGGATTAAAAAAGTTTGTATACATAGTTTTGAACTTTCAAATTCATAGTAATTTATTAATTCATTCTCTTTTTAATAATACAGGATGATAAACAAACCAGTTTATCCAAAAGAAGAAAAAGAAATTATTAAATATATTTGAAATTTAAAATTAGAAATTATGTCCCATTTGGAACTCCATTAAACACAATATCCAATGATTTTCCAGATATAATAACAGGATTATCAAAAGACATTACTCTAATAGTAATTAAAGATGAAACTCTTATCGGTAGTAAAATTACTAAAATATTAAATGAACCAAATATTGCCAAAAAATTGGATGATTATCTAATATACGATCCTTTTAATTTCCATCGTAAATTTTTTAATGTATACGTAAAAAATGGGCACAACATTAGATTGACCATAAATGAATAAGGGGTTGGTAATTTAGCAATGGCTAGATATAACATTAAACTTATTTTATACCCATTAAATGAAGAACAAAAAGAATTTGCATATAAATTGGTTTCAATTTTTGGTAAAGAAGATACTAAAAATATTGCAATTGGAATGCAAAATATTTATGGGACTCTTTATAGTGAAACAATTAATTTCCTTTCATCTAAACCAATTCTTCCACAATATTATGTAAGTAGAATATAATTATATCTTACCAAACCAGTTTGTTCAATTTATTATAGCCACAAATAATTGAATTTACAGATAATGATAAAGAAAAATTGTTTGATGCAATTGATAAAGATAAATCACAATCTTATTCAAAATTAGCAGATATAATTGGTAAAACACCAGATCAAGTACAGTGGTTTTTAAAAGAAAATAAATCAACACAACAAAAAACAACAACACCAATTTCACCATCACAACAACCAAATAAAATTGAAAATGATCCACCTTATATATATATATATAAAAAAAAAAAAAACAATAAAATATTATTTGTGTATAATATCCAAATTATTTGTTAATAAATGTTGTAAAGTTATAAGTGGAATATTATGTTGGTTTTTATTAATTAAAGATTTTCACAATCTTGTTGATTTTTAATTTTCAATTGGTTCACTACCCAACTTTGGAACTTGTGAATGAATCTTTTTTTTTTTCTTTTTTTAAATTAATGATAATACACCTCTAATTTGTTGATGTTGATATTATTGCTTTAATTGTTGTTGTTGTTTGATATCTACTTCTTTTTCTAAAAGTGATAGTATATCTTGAATTTCAATGAATCCATATCACTGCCACTCCTGTTGTAATTCTTCTTTAATTTTACCATGATGATTATGATTATGATGATGATGATGAATGAATGAACGAATGAAATGAAGGGACTTAATGCTGAATCAGATACATTTCATTCACCATTTACCAATCATTTCATATTCTACTTTTTCATATAACATAATCTTCTTTTTTATTCTACTTCAACTGCTGCTAGTGTAACACCTGCTTCTTTTTATTAAATTATCCTGCTTTTTAATGATTTAACATGTGATTTCTTTTTCTTCTTATTCTTTTCACATTCTTTTTTAATTGAATGTTACTGATGGTTTTAGGTTGCATTGCTGCTCCTGTTGTAATTCTTTTTTAATTTTACCATGATGATGAGCGAAATGAAGTGGACTATATGTTGGAACATATACCTTTTTTTACCATTTACCAATAATATCTTTTCTACCATATTCTTTCATTTTTTTAATTTGCAATCGGAATCTTCCTCCCCTCTAACCTTTTCAACTTTTGCTGCTTGATCCCTTTCAATGGTATCATGTCACTAACCATGATAAATAATCACTATTCATACTACCATATCAACAACCACCACTATATCCTCTTGGCTAATGCACAATATCAAGTGAAAAAAAAGAGAATCTATGTTGTTATTTGATTTATATTGTTGTAGATACATATTCTATTGATTTTATGTATATTTTGTGTAACTACATTTGGGCGTCCATATATCCAAAAAAAAAAGAATAGTATTATAAATAATAACAATTCAGTGTCTTTTGAAAAAAGATAACCAAATCGTGATCATAATTTATCATATTATTTTTTTTTTTTTTTTATTTTTTTTTTTATGATAAAAATATCTTTTTTTTCATTTTTATGATATTTTTGAACTTTTCCTTCTACCCAGTTAGCTTTTTTTTATTTTTTATATTGACAAAAATACACCTTGAAAATAATAACAAAGAATCATCATTTATGTTTGCAAAAACAATTTAAAAAATGAAAAAATTAAATTATTTTAAAATGAATATTAATAATCTATCTATTAATAAATAATAATTATGAGCGAGTATCTATTAAAATCAACACTTATTAGTGTGTGAAGATATTTTTGATTAAAATTTTTTTTTTTTTTTGATAGAAATTTAAGTTAAGAGCCTAAAAAGCTCCGTACACAATCTTCAAATCACAAGAATTTGACAAAAATTCTCGGTATTGTAAAACTAAAAATAATAAATTTATTTTAAAAAGAGAAATAAATATTTTTTTTTGTTATTGCAATTTGCAAATAGATAATAAAAATGAAATTATTTATTGTATTACTAGCAATTTTTAATTTATTTTATTTAAATTCAGCTGTTGTTATAAATCCATTTTATGATACTTTCACTATTACTGGTAATGGATGTCCAACTGGTAATGTTGAAACATTAAATCAATGTAGTCCAGTTTGTGGTTCATTGGGTGGTAAAGTTACAATTGGTACAAATAGTACAAATTATGTATGGTCATTAACAAGTGATGCACAATGTAATACAGCTACAAATTCAATATCATTCAATTGTCTTCCAAATAAACAAACATTCAAAGTTGGTGATTATGTTGTTTATTGTAGTTCATCTTCTCAACCTGTAGTACCACAATATACTAGTTTCACTATTACTGGTAATGGATGTCCAAATGGTGAAGTTGAAACATTAAACCAATGTAGTTCAGTTTGTGGTTCAGTGGGTAGTAAAGTTACAATTGGTACAAGTAGTACAAACTATCAATGGTCATTAACAAGTGATGCACAATGTAATACAGCTACAGATTCAGTATCATTTGATTGTCTTCCAAATAACTCAACATTCAAAATTGGTGATTATACTGTATTTTGTAATAGTCCAAAACCAACATATACAAGTTTCACAATAAAGGGTACTGGTTGTAATTCAAATGGCGAAGTTGAAACATTAAATCAATGTAGTCCAGCTTGTGGTTCATCAGGTAGTAAAATTACAGTTGGTTCAAGTAGTACAAATTATAAATGGTCATTAGCATTCGACGTGCTTTGTAATTCAATTTCAAATTCATTATCATTTGATTGTCTTCCAAATAATTCAACATTCAAAATTGGTGATTATACTGTATATTGTAATGAACCACAGCAACCAATAACCCAACAATACAACTACTTCATTATTACTGGTAATGGATGTAATTCAAATGGTGAAGTTGAAACATTAGATCAATGTAGTTCAGTTTGTGGTTCAACAGGTAGTAAAATTACAATTGGTACAAATAGTACAAATTATCAATGGTCATTAACAAGTGATGCTCAATGTAATACAGCTACAAATTCAATATCATTCAATTGTCTTCCAAATAAACAAACATTCAAAATTGGTGACTATACTGTATATTGTAGTAACTCACAACCAATAACCCCTCAATATACTAGTTTCACTATTAATGGTAATAGATGTAATTCAAATGGTGAAGTTGAGACATTAAACCAATGTAGTTCAGTTTGTGGTTCAACAGGCAGTAAAATAACAATTGGTACAAATAGTACAAACTATCAATGGTCATTAGCAACCGATGCAAATTGTAATACAATTTCAAATTCAATATCATTTGATTGTCTTCCAAATAAACAAACATTCAAAATTGGTGATTACACTGTATATTGTGTTGAACCACAACAACCAATAACACCACAGTACACCAGTTTCACTATTACTGGTAATGATTGTAATTCAAATGGTGAAGTTGAATCATTAAATCAATGTAGTTCAGTTTGTGGTTCAGCAGGTAGTAAAATTACAGTTGGTACAAGTAGTACAAACTATCAATGGTCATTAGCAACCAATGCAAATTGTATTACAATTTCAAATTCAATATCATTTGATTGTCTTCCAAATAATTCAACATTTAAAGTTGGTGATTATACCGTATATTGTAATAGTCCAAAAGTAAATTTTTCTCCAAAATATACTCATTTCACAATAAATGGTAGTGGTTGTAATTCAAATGGTGAAATTGAATCATTAGATCAATGTAGTTCAGTTTGTGGTTCACCTGGTAGCATAATAACAGTTGGTTCAAATAGTACAAATTACCAATGGTCATTAACAAGTGATGCTCAATGTAATACAGCTACATCAACAATCTCATTCAATTGCCCATCAAATAATGAATCATTCAAAATTGGTGACTATACAATAATTTGTAAAGATGACTCTTCTGATGATTCATTAGCTTCAAATGCTTCCAAAATTACAGTATTTTCAACTTTAGTCTTATTGTTAATTTTATTAATTCTTTAATAATTATTTTCCAAATAAACATTTTCGAATTGCCGTGTTTTAAATTTATTTTTGTTTATTTAAATGCATTATGCTAAAATTTCAACCTCTGATCAGGAAACCGTTTTTCAATGTTGACATTTCAGCAACATTTAAATACAACCTAATGAAATGATTTGTTTCCCATACTCTAATCTTGGAAGGTTGAAAAAAATGAAATTGTAAAATATTAATACTATTTAATAAATAGTTGTTAAACTATACGAGGTGCCGGTAGGGTGTATAGCTGGTAATATCATATTGGTAGTCCTATTAATTTTTTTTAATTTGATATATAGATTTCGACTAATTATTTTCAATTAATTTATTTTTTGTTTATTTATTATTTCTAATACCCAAAGATTTTAATTTAGCTTGGAATTTATCATCAACAAATTTCTTTTTATAAATAAAGTAAGCAGAAACAACTATTGCAACAGCACCAAAACATGGAATTATAACAGCTATTGGAATTAGCCATGGTTTAGATGATTCATCACATTCAGATTTGAAGTCAACGGATAAAAGTACAGAGAAGTCTGGATCTAATTTACAATTTGTGCAATGGGGTAATGACATTGCAACAATGATTGAATCTTCACTTTTTGAAACTATTGAAGTTGATGTAAAAGTTGGTTTACCATCTGATATCATTTTATCTGCGAATCTACCAGATAAAACTTTTGCATCTTTTTTAATTGATATAAAACTAAGTGTATTTTGATTGTTTATTGAAGTTGTATCAATTTCAATGGTACCATCATCATTACAATTATTTTCATCATTTGTATTTTCAATTTCATTTACTGTTGATTTCATTTGTAATTGTAATGTATTTAAATTATTTAAATATTGATAATTTTCAATTGAAACTGTCATTTTAACTGAACCAACAAATAATTTAAAATCTATACCAGCAAATGATGTATCTCTATTTTGAATAATTTCTTCAACTACATATGTAATAATGCATTTACCATTTTGAATTGATTGAATAAATGTGAATATATTATTATCAGTTGAATTTAATATAATTGACCATTGATTTTGTAATTGATATTCATTAATTGAATTACCATTGAAATCAATTTCTAATAATTTAATAATTGATAATTGATAATTTGTTTGTTGATTATTCATATTAGTATTACCATTATTATCAATTAATGTAATTGTTTCTGGTAATGGTTCATCAAGTTTACCATCGCTACCATTTTGATCAATACTATTTGATTTTAAACTACAATCATTACCAGACCATTGACCAATACAATTACAATAACCATTTGTTGTATTACAATAACCATTTAATGATGATGTACAATTATTAAAACATGATTTACCAATTAATTCAGTATATCTATATATTTTATTAAATGTGTTTGATATCGAATTTTGAAATACTTTAACTGAATGTAAACCAGTACCTGCTGGAGCAACACATATAATTTCATTACTCGAATTAAATAAAATTGGAGTACATTCTTTATCACCACCAATAAAAACTTGTAATCCTTTATGAATATCACCAAACCAACCAAAAAATGATGCATTACCACCATTTGTATTACTTGGGAATACAGCTGATACATAATGTGAAGGTGTTGAACAATCTGAACCTTGCCATTTATTTTGACAAAGACATATGCCTGTTTGATTATTACATGTTCCAACTAAATTACAGTCATTTAAACATTTAACAAATGGCAAACTACAATCATTTGATTGGTGATTTGAATCACATGAACATATACCAGTTTGATTGTTACATAGATTATTACCTCCATTGCAATCTAATGAATTGAATACTGGACAACTTATAAATGGTAAACCACAATCAATTCCTTGACTATTTGAATCACATGAACATATACCAGTTTGATTGTTACATAGATTATTACCTCCATTGCAATCTAATGAATTGAATTTTGGACAATTTACAAATGGAGTACTACAATCAATTCCTTGATGATTTGGACCACAATCACATTCACCAGTATATGTTATACAAGTAAAACCATTACATTGATTTCCATTATATTCTGGACAACTAAGAATTGGGTATGAACAATTATCACCTTGAAAACCATCATCACAAAAACATGTACCAAATTCAGTATTACAATAACCATGATTCGAACAATTATTAAATTGTTCACAATCAATTACATTATTTATCATACCAGGATTTAATGTAAATTGAGTTGTTAATTTATCAACTGTAATAAATGATAATATATTAATTTTACCATCATTTCTTGTATCTTGTAATGTACATTTAATTTGATAAAATGTTGCACTTGTTACCAAACAATCTGTAATACCAATAGTAATACTAATTATACTTTTATTATATGAAAAGTATGATCCATTAAATACCAAATCCATTGTATTTGTAGTCCAATCAACTGTTGTTAATTGTGGTGGTAATGGATCCCATGATAATGTAAAGTTGTATAATGGATTAGTTGTTTTATAAGCAAAATTGAATATTCTTGGTGGTGATGATGAATCTAGAATCATCATACAACTAATTAATTTATTTGGTAATACACTATTCCAATAACATGTATAACCAGGTGAAACTTCACTATTTAATCCATTATAAACAACTGAACCTGATCCAAGATTCTCTCCATATACATAAAATGTATATATATTGTATGATGTACCTGCATAAGGTTGAACATTACTAAATGATAAATTTGGAATAATAATAGCTATTCAAATAATTTTTAATTAGTAAATATATGGGTATATAATTTATTTAATTTACTATTCAAGTACTTACCAGGTGAAGTTGGATCTAAATTTGTAAATGAATTACCTTGGAAATTTTGTTCTAAATTAACATCTGGCATACCAAAAAAAACTGTAAAACATGGTGGAATTATACCAGTTAGTTTATTGTAACTAACAATCAATTCAATATCACACCATGATTTATCAATTGTTCCAGAAATTTGATTATATGAAATGTCAACTGTTTTCAATTTACCAAGTAATATTGGATCATATACTGGTAATTGACTAGTAATTGAATTACTAGATAGCGTTAATTCTTGAACATTTGAAAAAATACTTAAATCCAAGTTATTAATTAAACCACCTTTAAATACAAATGTTTGAAATTTATTATTTGTTGGGATAATAAATGGAATACCACCAAGATATGAAAATGCAGTACCTGGATTTATAACACTCAATGATGTAAATGATTGTCCAATAGATGATAAATCAATCAATTGTGTAGGAGCACTAAATTGCATTTGAAAATAACTATAGTTTTCAAATTAGTTAAATAATGATCTGTATATATATAACATTATGAATATAATACATACAAATATGTCATATTTTCAGCTCTTAATTGTGTAAATTCAATTGGAAATCCTATAATTTCTGATGAAGTAATCATTAAACTTGTCAAGGAATTACAATTTGTTAAATTGGACCAAGATGATCTGTCATATCCTGGTATTAATGTTATTTGGGCATTACCAGCAATATATTTAAATGATGGAAAATTTAATGACATAATGTTAAACGAAGTACCATACCAAATTTTAGAACCATCTAAATCATTCTCAAATGAAATCATTTGATTAGCATTTGGAGTTGAAAGAATTGGCCTAATTAAACTTTTATATGTAAAACAAATAATTTTGTTTTAGTAAAAACTAATAGAATTGTAGAGTGGTGTCAATATTTACATACATTTTATTTAGGTCTGTAAACCATGAAAATTTTAAAATAGTTTGAGGTTGAGATGAAATCCATGATTCAAAACTTTTTACAGTTGAAGGAAGTTTATTATATGTAAAAGAACTACCTTCAAATCCTAATATTGTAACTTTAGCAGGTAATGTTGAATAAAATAATTGACCATCTACAATAAATTGCGTATCAAGAAGATTTAAATCTGTTAAATTTTGAAAACATGATAAATCATTACCAAGAGGGTATGATAATGTTGTAGATGGTGATATATCTCTTTTTATAAAAATTGAAATATTAATATTAATATTGATCACTCTCTCTCTTTTTTTTAGTTATAAATTGTAAAGATTACTATTTATACATACAATTTTACAACACTATTATCTTTACATGTTAAAGCAACTCTGGGTAAAAGATTTGGTGGTGCATTACAAAAATCATAGTAGTCACCATTTACATCGGTTTTAATAGTAATTCTATATAATGAACCAAAATTGGTAAACAATGTTTGTAAACATTGATATTCTATTGTATTTAAACCACCTTGTGAATTTACTTTATTATATGTTGTTATAAAACATAAAAAAGTTAATAATAAAATTACAAAATTTGAAATCATTATTATTATTGATTACCAAAATTTATTTATTTGTGTTTGTGATTGTTTTTAAAATAAAATTTAATCGATAATCATAGCATTTTAACCCAGCTATCAATTGTTTTTTTAAAATTTTAATTTTAGATATTTTTAGTTGGCATTTATATATGTGTGTAAGCACACCTATGAGATTACATGGTTTTATGTATTTTTTTTAAATTTTAAAAAATCAACGACTTATTTTTATATTGTGCTGAAAAAAAGTCAAAAATTCGGATCGGGATAGTTAGTTGGTGAATTTAATAATTATAATAATAATATTTACACACAAAAAATAGTAAAATGGAATAAATTGATTGATATTTTGTATTTGTATTTGTTTATATTTGATTTATATTTTTTTTTGATTTTTTTTAATTTTTTTTTTTTTTTTTCTTTTTTTAAGATTTTTATTTATGAATTTAATAATAATTTAATAATGAGTCAATTAGATGTAATAAAGGCTATATGTGTTGGTGATAGAAGAGTTGGTAAAACGTCAATACTTGCATGTTATGATAATGGTGGTAAATTTCAAACAATAGTACCAACGATTGTGGATCATTACTTTGTGGATGTATTTGTAAAAAATAAAAATTTTAAAATTTCAACTATTGATACACTTGGTGATGATAGTGGTTCTAAAAACAGACAAAATGAATATGAAGATACAAATGTATTTGTATTATTCTTTTCAATTGATGATAGAGATTCATTTCAAAATTGTAGATCAACTGTATGTGTGTCATATTCAATTATTAATATCCATTATAAATGTGTACACATTATACTAATAACACCATATGTATATATATAAATATATGATTATAAGTGGATTGAAGAATTAAAATCATTTAAACCAAATATACCAATTTTATTAGTTGGATTAAAATCAGAACTTAGAACGAATAATACTGATTTCATTACATATAAACAAGGTTTAAGTATGAGTATTGAAATTGGTGCAGCAGATTATCATGAATGTTCAGCAATAAATAATCAAGGTTTATCAGAATTATATCAATATATTGCACTAATTGGTACAAATAAAAAATATAAAAGAAAAGATAAAAATCATGGTAAAATTATGTGTAATATATTGTAAAATAAAAAAAAACAATCCCCTCTCTTTATGTAATATAAATTTAAATTACTACAATTGTTTATTGACTAATATGCATTAAATTAACTAAAGATTTATCATTGTCATCATCATCATCATCATGTTGTAATTTAAATTGTTTAATTTCCATTTCAATTAATTTTAAATCATCAATATTTGAAATTGAAATTGGTACTTGATAACATTCATTATAAATTTTTGAAAGGTAATGTCTAATTTTCTTTCCAGATTTAGTAGTTGGTATTTTAGTTACTGGTATTATAAATTTTAAAATTGCAAGACCATTAATTAATTCTTGAATTTTATTATTTAATTCATCTTTGATTGAATTTAATTGATTATCACTAAATTCCGATTTAAATATAATTAATGAAATTACTCTTTCTCCATAAATTTTATCTTTAATACCAATTACAACACAATCTATAACATGTGGATGTTTTAAAATGATTTGTTCAATTTCTGAACAATAAATTCTATCGGAATATACTGAAACCATATCATCAATTCTTGAAACAATACAATAATAACCATCATTATCAAAATAACCTAAATCACCAGTACGATAATAACCAGGATATTTCTCTAAATAATTTTTAATGTATCCTTCTGGATTCAAGTATAATGAATTTACACAATTTGGTGGTAATGGTAATTTAATTACAATTTCACCTTTTTCAAATTGTTTACATAAATTACCATCTTTTGAAATTACATTAATTTTATAACCAGGTATTTTTTTACCAGCTGAATTTAATTTAAATGGAATTTGACATGATGGATATGAAATACATGTATTGATTTCAGTTTGACCATAATTATCAATAATTGTTATTTGATTACCAACTGACATTCTAATATAATCAATAACAGATTCATCTAATCTTTCACCAATAAATGTAATACTTTTCAATGATGATAAATTTAAATTTGAAATTGATTTACCTGATGGATCCTTTTGTTTAATCATTTTAACTTCAGTTGGAATTAAACACATTGCACAAACATTATGTTTTAAAACGATATTGAAATAATTATTTGCATTTGGTAATGTTGTATCACCATCAAACATTACAGTAGTAGCGCCAACCATTAATAAATCATAAACCATTAAAATATGACCAAGTGCCCAACCAATATCACATGATGAAAAATATATATCACCTTGTTTAACACCATATATATTTCTAATATTATAATTAATCATTACCGATAATGGTCCTTGTTGTGTTAATAATCCTTTACCCTGTCCAGTTGTACCACTTGTAAATGATAAATATAATGGATCATGTGAATCTAATATTTCATATGATTCATCTAATTGTTCATTATTACCATTATATTTGATTAAATCATCCCAATTTAATGAATTTTCAATTTTCTTTGGATTTGCATTAGAATATTCTTCTGTTGTAATTATATCATTTCTATAATGTACAATTACATATTCAATTTTATGATTTGATATATTCATTGCTTTTTCAATTATTGGTGTGAAATAAACTGTTTCATTACTTTTTAAACCACAACTTGAAGTAATTAATAATTTTGGTTTATAACATTCTATTCTTGATGCTATACTTGTAATTGAAAAACCAGTGTAAACTACACAATGTACAGCACCAATTCTTGAACATGATAACATTGCAATTACAACTTGGATTGAATTTGATATATGAATTAATACACCATCACCTTTTTTAATTCCCAATTTTCTTAATGAACTTGAAAATTGACAAACTTGTTTCCATAATTCAAAATATGTAATTTTATTACATACATTCCTAATTGGACATTCATGAATTATTGCAATTTGTTCAATATTAAATGGGTGTTGTTGTTTGTTGTTTTTGATTTTTAAATTTAATATATTAAAACATAAATTTAATTTACCACCTTTAAACCATTCAGGTTTTAATTCATTACCACTATAAATTTTATCATAAATTTTATTCCAGTAAACATATTTTTTACCAATTTGATCAAAAAATGAAATTGAATCTTGTAATGATAATTTTAAATAATTTTCATATGAAAATGGTTCACTTAATTTTAAATTATTATTATTATTATTTTCTTGCATTATATTTATTTAGTGATAGAGGATAATTAAAAAAACAAAAAAAAAAAAAAAAAAATGATTATTTTTAAAAAAAAATTTTTTATTAAAAAAAAAAAAAAATTTTTGTTTTTTTAAAATTTTATTTTAAAAAAAAATAACAAAAACAAAAAAAAGAA
>JACAFY010017782.1:507-13930 GCA_015252635.1 Dictyostelium capitatum | reverse complement strand
AATTATTTTTTTTTGTGGTTTTTTTTTTTTTTTTTTAATTTTTAAAATTATTTTTTTTTTTTTTTTTTTTTTTTTTTTAAATTTTTTTTTTTTTTTTTTTTTTTTTTTTTTTTTTTTGAAAAAAAATTTTCGAAATCATTTTGTTGAATTATACAGGATATATACACAAAAAAAGATGTTATCAAGAGCAGCAACCAGATTATTATCAAATAATGTTATAAATAAAACAAATATGATTCGTTCATTTGCAAGTAAACCATCAGCAGGAGGTTGCTATCCAGGTGATGAAGCAGGTCATGAAATGGTTGAAGTTAAAGTATTTGAAGGTGATGCTGTTTATTCATTCAAACATCAAAATTTTATTATTGATCAATCACAATTAAGAGAACCTGATCATTCACACGGTCATGGTCATGGGCATGGTCATGCAACAACTGCAGTTGCAGCAGAACATGTACATGGTCCAGGTTGCTCACATGGTCATCATGAAGATGCACATGCAAAACATCACGATGAAGATCATCATGATGAAGAACATCACGAAGATGTTGATCCAGATACTGTTGAAGATGAATATCCAAGAGGTTTCTTTTTAAATACACCAGTATGTAATAATTATCATCAATATACATTTTATGCAATTTACACTAACATTAATCATTATTACACATATATATATATATATATATATATACAGCCATCAACTAAATACCCAATCAATCCATATTTTTTATTTAGCATTTTAAGTGTACCAGTATTAGCATCATTATATGCCCAAAATTTCTTTGATAATGCAGCAGCCAAAGAATATGAAAACTTTAAACAAGAATACTTTAAAAATAATCCAGAATTTAAATTACGTTATGATAATCTTTCAATAAATTATCCATTAAATAAATAATCAAATAATAAATAATAATAATAATAATATACAACTTTCAACATACCAACACACACACACACACACACCCAACAAACACGACAATTAAAAATAAATAATATATAAATGTAATAAAAAAATAGAAAACATAGAACAATATATATACAAATATACACATATACATGTTATAGTATTTTATTATTACTATTACTATTATTTACATGGAATAATTTAGTATTCCCAAATTCATTAATTAATATCACATTTGTATAAATTAAAAGTGATAATGAAAACATTAAACCAATAATTGAATTTACATTGTATATTACAAATGGAATTATAAAAAATGGTACAATCCTTTGAATTTTAAATTTATAACTGTAACGAATTAAAACAAGAAAGGAATATTAGTATACATAATGAATACACATATTGTAAATTGTTTTATACACATACTAATTTAAATTAAATTCTAAATCTGTCCAACTATTTATAATTGAAGATAGTACCCTATAATGATCAACATTTTGATATAATACAGATTGATTGATTACAGTATAATATATACTATTCCATATTGTTACAATGTTTGAAAATCTATCAAATACATTTGAATACATTACAAATAGTGATACTGTAAAACTAATAAATAATTTAATTTGAAAATGATTTTCAAACTTTTGATGTACACATAAATAAATTATACTTGATAAAAATGAACGTAATAATGAGTTAAATAATAAATCAAATTTATTATCACTGTTTACTCTATTCTTATTATAAATTGAATATGTTTCATAATCTATTGTATAACTATATTTATAGAAAAAACACCACCTAATTGATTTTACTGTAAATAATATAATAGAGATAATGCTATTACTTTTAAATTCAAAATAATTTATAATAAATGATATTAAATTCTGTAAAATTATTACCAATATTAGTATATAAATAGTAAACAATATTACATTTATATATTATAATAGTTTATAAGTACAATTAAAATTAACCAATATTTTAATTCTTTGTTTGGCAATAAATATGAACTATCTATTGAATTTAATTGTTGTGTAGGTAATGTTATAACTATATTTTTATTTTTATTAGAATCATAATATTTAGTTTTTGTTGTTGATTTCATTTATATAAAAATTAAAATTTATATCAATGAAAAAAAAAAACACACACATAATAAAAAAACACATGTGTGTTGTTCTATTTTGAGAAATTATTAAAAAAAAAAAAAAAAAGATTTTTCAAACACGTGTGTATTAACACAACAACAATGACCAAAGATATCAAATTTTAAAATAATGTTACATTTGATGTATGTTATATTATTATTACTACTAATAGTAGTATTTAAATAACCAAAGAAATTTTATTAAAAAAAAGAAATGATAGAAAAAAAAAAAAAAAGAAAAAGTTTTTTGTGTGTTGTGTGGTTGATCTATTATAATAATATAAATACTATTATAATGATAGGAGGAAAAGGGGGTAGATGAAAAAATGAAGATTTTAAATGATTGAAAGACCACCATCTGCAACGAGTGATTGACCAGTAATGAATGAAGCATCTTCACTTAATAAGAATACAACTGGTTTAGCGATTTCACTTGCTTCAGATAATCTTTTCAATGGAGTATGAGCTTCTAACATTGCAGTTTGTTCACCTGGTGGAAGATATTGATTGAGCATTGCAGTTTTTGATGCACCTGGTAATACGGCATTAACACGAATTGAAGTTGCACCATATTCTGCTGCAGCAGATTTAGTAAGACCTAAAATTGCATGTTTAACAGCAGCATAACCACAATTATATGGGAAACCAAGAATACCAGCAATTGATGAAATATTAACAATACTGTATTTACCTGGACCTTGTGATTCCATTTGTTTAACTTGTTCTTTCAAACAAAGGAATGTACCTTTAACGTTGATATCCATCATTTTAGTAAACATTGCTTCATCATATTCACCAACTCTTGACATTTGACCAAGTATACCTGCATTATTTACTGCACAATCTAAACCACCAAATGTGTCTACAATAACTTTCATCATTGCTGAAACTTGATCACCTTTTGAAATATCACAATTAATTGAAACTGTTAAAACTGATGGATTAACTTGTTTCATTAATTCAATTGTTTCATTACAACCTTCTAAATTTACATCTGCCAATGCAACTTTAACATTTCCTTTTCTTGCTAATTCTAAACAAATTGCACGACCAATACCTTGTGATGCACCTGTAACTAATATTCTTTTTCCTTCCATTTTTTGATTGTTGTTGTTTTTGTTTATATTATTTATTTATTATTCAAATTATTAATATTGACGTTTTTCTTATTGTGCTGAAAAGTTTATTTTATTTGTAATATATTTTATTGTGTATTTGAATTTAAGAGGATATTATAATATTATATGATTGAAAAAAAAATAATTATTTTAAAATTTGATTTAATCTCGAGAATATGAAAATTGAATCAAAGTGTTTATATATATTTATTTTATGTAATTGATATGATATTATTATAAAATTTAAAATTCAATTATTTTTTTTGTATATTGTAAAAAAAAACTTTCGAATATAGATTAACTTTTTGTATATTTATTTGTAAATAATAAAAAAATAGTATTGTTGTTTGGGTTGAAAAAAAAAAAGAAGAGAAAAAAAAAATTTTAGTTTATATTCAAATCAAAACCTGGAGGTGTTGAAAAAAAATAAAATAATTTTAAATTTTAAAAATAGTTTTATATCGTCATTTAATATTATGTTGTTGTTTTGGTGTTGAGTACAATTGGGAAATCTGATTATTTTTATCGTCCTCTTAAAAAATATCATTAAAAAAAAAAAAATTTATTTTTATCAAAAAAAAAATTTAATTATTTTTGTTGTTGCAATTTGACGACGACAACAACAACAATGAAATAGTAGTGTCTTGTACAACGAAAAAATCATTGTTTTTTTCATTTATTAAAATGATATGTTAGGTCAGGTTGGCAAAAATGTTTGACAGAAAAAACAGATCAGTTCTCTTTTACAAAAGATTTTTAAACTTGTTTTTTTCATCAGATGATTTTGCCAATGTATTAAAATATTATGATAATATCAATAGATAATTGTTATTTGTTTGTTTTTTTTTGAATTTTCAACAAAACACATGAATAAAATTTTTTTTCCCAAACTTTTTTTTTATATTTTCATAAATTTCAATATATGCATGACAGATAGATATTTTATTGTTATTGTCAATATCTACTATTAGTTAGTTTATAAAGCAATAATAATAATAATAATAATAAAAATAATAATAATGTCAAATCAACAAAAACCAAGATCACTTTTTGCAGCATACTCCAATAGTAATGAACAGCTATCATTAGAATCTGATAAACAACAAACCACTACCACAACAACAACAACAACATCGTCATGGCTTTCAAATTCAAGTTTTAAAGAAAAAGAAAAACCAAAAAAGAGAGCATCAGATTTCTTTAAAATAGAGGATGATGTTGATAATAGTAAAGGAACATCACCTACAACCACAACAACATCATCAATAACGCCGATAACACAAAAGTCAATAAAAACTAAAAGAAAGTCATTCATAGACAGCAGTGATAGCAGTGATAGTAGTGATAGTGATAGTAGTGAAAGTAGTGACGATGAAGGATTCACCTATAATAGAAAAAAGTTTAAGAAACAACAAGAAAAAGAAAGAAAAAAAGAAAAGAGAGAAAAAAGAAAAAAGAAAAGATATTCAAATAATGATAAAACATTGTATGTACATAATATATATTATATCACACATTCACATATACACACACATATATATACTAACACATACACACAAACATACACATTTAGGGTTACAAATGATTTATTTGAAAATAAAGTAAACAATGAAAAATATTATATTGAAACTATTGGAGATAAATCAAATTCAAATACTACAGTTACAGCAATGAATAAATTATTACCAAATTATGATTATGATAATTTTATAGTATTGGGTTTAGATAATTGTAAAATTGGTTATTCAAAAAAGGAAGGTTATAAAATTGAAGATATAAAATCAACAACATCATCAAAGAAACAAAATGATCAAAATAGGTACTTTAAAAACATACAACCATCATCATCAAGACAGACATTTGAAAAAGTTAAATCAATTAAAAATATACCAGATCCAACTATATCAAATGATAATGAAATTAAATTAATAGTAAATGATGACAGTGATGATGATAATGGTGAAAATAATGATAATGAAGAAACATTAGAAAGAAAATTATTAAAAAAGAATTCAGAATTAAATAAACATGTTGAAATGGAACCAAATAATATTGAAGCTTGGATAAGGTTAGTCAAATTTCAAGATAATTTTCAACAATTTAGTAATAAAGTGAAAAGATCAAATATTGCAATGTATGAAAAACAATTGGCAATTTATAGAAATGCATTATTGGTTAATCCAGATTCTGAATTGCTAACAATTGAATATTTAAAATTGGCATCAAAAATATGGGATCAACAAAAGGTATTGGAATTATGGAATAAATTAATTGATAAAAATAGTAATGGTGGTTGTGGTATAAGTGAATCATTATGGAAAGAATATATTGAATTTTGTTTATCAAATTTCAATGAATTTACAGTTGGTAAAATGAAAGATACAATTATAACAGTAATTAAAAAAATGTTAATTAAAAGACGTTCATTTAAAGTACGTGATATTAATTTCATGGAGAATGTACAATCAATTGAAGAATCAATACTTCAATTTATATCCCAATTAACTAGATTTCTTATTCAAGCTGGTTTCAGTGAACGTGTAATTGGTATTTATCAATCATTAATTGAATTTAATTGTTTTGAACCAATTCAATTAACAAATGAATCACAAGCAACTCTATTAAAAGAATTTAAATTATTTTGGTCATCATTAGATCATCCAAAAATTGGTGAATCAAATTCAGTTGGTTGGTCAAAATCATATAATAAATTAATGGATGATAGAATTAATAGTGGTAGTAATAGAAGTAGTAACAATGGTAGCGACAATTGTGATATTAATTTAGACAATTTAGATAATTTATCGATTGAAGAAATTGAAAGATTATTAAAAGAACAAGAAGATGAAGATAAAGAAAATAACGATCAAGATATATTTAATATAGTTTATAAATCAAAAGATGGTAATGAAGAACAACAACAACAACAAGAACAACAACAACAAAATTTAGAAGATGAAGATCATAATATGGTATTTGAACAAAATAAATCAAATGAAAATAAATTTAATGAATGGGGTAAAAAAGAAATTCAATTTGATAAATTAAATTGGTTACCATTAAATGTAAATGATATTAATTTGGTTGGTAAAGAAGTAAATTCAAATGATACGGAAAGAGTTGTTTTATTTAATGACTTTTATGAATTACTATTTAGATTTGTAAAAGAAGAAAACAAAGTTGAATTGGTATTTCAATTTTTAGAATTGTTAGGTGTTCCAATTACATTGGATGAAAAGTTACCACCAAGATTCCCATTTAATCATCCAATAAGAAGAGAATCTATAAATTCAATAAATACAAATAACATTTCATTATTATTTCAACATTTAAAACAACAACAACCAACACCAACTACAACTACAGATTGGATATCTACATTTAATCAAATTACAACAATAACTAAATTGGATAATGATAAAATTAAATTTATAGATTGTGTATTTAAATTAATTTTAGAATCAAGTGGTGGTATTGTAAATATTAAATTAAAAGAGAAATTATATATTTCATATATATTGTTTAAAGCGTCAATGATTAGTTTGGAGGATGCTAAAATATACACTAAATCATTATGCGAGAAATTTAAACAACAATTAATTTATTTTGATATTTTTGCATGGTTAGAAATAAAATGTGGTAAAATTCAAGAAGCAAAGAAAATATATCAAACTACATGTACTTATATTAATCAAATTAAATCAACAATTACACAACAACAAATTGATTTCATTTATAGAGAATATTTAATAATGGAATTATCTTCAATTTATTCATCAATTGATAAAGATCCAACAATTTTAAAAAGGTTTATACAAAGTAATCATAAACCAATTGAATTATTTATAATACCATTACATATAATTCAATGTTATATTGATAATAATACATATAAACAATATACAACAAATAATAATATAACAATTGAACAACGTTGTCAATATTTAAAATTCAAATTCACTGGTAATAATAATTCAAATTCAAATTCAAATTCACCAGATTATATTTTAATAATGTTAATATTTGAATTACTTTATAATGGATTTAATGGATTTTTAATAATGTTTAATCAAGTTTTACAAAATAATCAAAATATTATAATTCATTCAATTCAACATGAATTAATTACAATTAAATCAATTGAAATGGTTTGTAAATTATCACCATTATTATCAATATCAACAGAACCATTAAAAATTAAAAATTTAATTATATCTTCATTAAATCAATATTATGATCATCCAATTTTATTATCATTATTTTTAAATTGGGAAAGTAAAAATCAATTAATTAATAGAGTAAGAATTTATTTCGATACAAATGGTGGTATTGGGGGTAATAATAATAATAATAATAGTAATACAAGTTGTATATTTTGGTTATTTGCAATTAGATTTGAAATTTATAAACTTGGATCAGCACAAAGAATAAAATCACTTTTTGAAAAATCAATTCAATTTAATTCAAATTGTAAACATAATAATATACTTTGGAAATTGTATATTGAATTTGAAGTTAATAGAGGTCGTTTAAAAATTGCAAAATCAATATACTATCGTTCAATTAAAGAATTACCATACTCTAAAATAATTTGGTTATTACCGTTTACAAATTTAAAATTATCAACAATATTCACAAATAATGAATTATCTGATATTATTAAATTAATAAATGAAAAAGGTATTAGATTAAGATTATCATTATAATACTCCTACAAGTCTAGTAGGTAGCTAAATAAAAAAAATAAAATAAAAAATTAATATTAAAATTGATTATAATGGTACACACGCACTAATAAAAAAAAAGGTTCCAAAAAAATTTTGTCAATTCTGAAATTATTTTTTTAGTTATATGGGTTCCTACAGTTTTCACTCGATAACTAATATAATTTATGATGGTTTACTGTGTATTCTGTAAAATACCCTTTGCAGTGTTTTTATTATGAATTTAATTAAAATTAATTATTTAAAAATGTAATTAAACAATACTAATTGGTCTTTGGTATTCGTTAACAACTTTAGTGTGTTCGTTTTATATAAGTTAATGATAATATAGTATATTTTTTATAATCATTTTATATCTGGTAGTTTTCTCAATTATTCAAAATAGTGATGTGAATAATAAAAATAAACGCAAATAATATGATATTTGCTGTTCTCGGCGTTTATTTCATTTATTCACTCTAAAAATAAAAATATTATAGTAATTAATTTAAAATTCAAAGATTTCCTTCTTTATTGAAAAAAAACATCTCACTCATTTTTTTAGTATAAGTTACTGATATCAATTTTTTTGGAGAAAAGATTTTTTCAAGATAATTTAAAAAAAATTAAAAAAAAAAAAATGCTGTAAAAAAAAACTAGTGTAAAAAAAAAATCAACAAACGTGTATTAAAAAAAAGTTTTTTTTTATATCTGTTGTGTGACACAGTAATAAATAATAATAACAATATTGTAAATTTAATCAACCGATCAAACACACTATTTACAATATGGATCAATCAATGCTTGGTGATTTATCACCATCAGCAGGTGATCATAATTCATCTAGTGAAAGTCCTGAAATTCATGTAAGTAAACAAACAAACACAAACAAACAAACCACACACACACACACACACAAACCCTTTCATTGTATGTTTTTTTTTAATAAAAATTATATTCTAATAAATAATAAACTTATTATATTATTTAGACATTTTATAGAGTATCAGGATCATTAGCATTATTATCATTTATTGGATCATTATTTGTTATTATTACATTTATAACTATTAAAGATCTTAGAAAACATCCAACTCGTATGATATTCTTTTTATCTATATGTGATGTAATGTTTAGTTTAAAGTATTTGATTACTGCAGTTTTACCACATTCAGATAGTTTTCAAAATAGACAAATTGCATGTTTTTTACAAGCAGGAATTCAACAATTTTTTGGATTAGCATCAATAGGTTGGAGTGGTATGATATCATTAAATTTAATTATTAGTACAAGTAGACCATTTGAAAATACATCATCATATTCAAAATTTTATCATATTTGGATTTGGGGATTTTCATTGGTATCAAGTATAGTAATGTTTTCAAATCATCATAATGTTATAGGTCCATCAGGTGATGGTACATGTTGGATTCAAATTGATAATACACATAATAAACCATTTTTATTATTATTTTTCATACCATTATTGGCATATTTTTCAATTTCAATTTCATCATTGGTAATTGCTGCTATTAGTACAAGAAATAGACATTCATTATCAACTGGTACAAATTCATCTTGGTCAGATCGTAATAGAACTGGTATGTTATTACGTATGTCAACATATACATTGGTATTCATATTATGTTGGTCAGGTCCATTAGCACATAGAATTGCAAAGTTTGCAGGTCATAGTGATATTGCAAATCAAACCGATTTCCTAATGTTTTTAGATGCAATTGGTGTTAGTATTCAAGGATTTATGAATGCATTAGTTTGGATTACAAATCCTTCAATTCTTAGAGGTTTCCTTGATAACATTATAAAGTATTTACCATTCACTAAAAAATTCATTGAACATGGTGAAAATACACCATTAATCCGTTCACTTCAAGATGAAAATCAAGATCCAACTCAATTGGCATTCATATTACGTAATAATATTTTAACTTGTTCATTACGTGGTATTGCATTATCCGTAAATGATAATTTAAATCATTCATTATCTTCATCATTAATGCAACACCAACAACAAAATAATGGTAATGGTACAACAGTAATTCAACATTTATCACATGAAATGTTACAACAAAAATCAGCAGGAGGTTCAGGATCAATTTCATCAACTACACCAATTAATGATGGTAGTGGTGAATTAAATGGTAATTCATCAACTTCAAATAAGAATTATAATGATTTATTAGATTCAAATTCATTTAAAATTTATACAGAAAAAGAATTATTTGCAGATATATTTAGTATAGCTCCAAATTCAACACATATTGGTAACCATAAATTTAAAGATTATTGTCCAGGTATATTTGCAAAAATTAGAGAATTAAATGGTATTACACCATCAGATTATTTGAAATCATTTGATTCATCATTATTTTTTGAAAATTTATCAAATCAAAAATTCTCTGAAGGTAAATCTGGATCATTCATGTGTTTTTCACCAGATAATAAATTTTTAATCAAAACTATAACACGTCAAGAATCAATATTGTTGAAAAAGAAAATCAACAAATTTTATCAATATCTAGTTAAAAACAATTCATCATTCTTATTGAAATTTTATGGTTGTCATAGAATATCAATGCCAAATGATCATACTATATATTTAGCAATTATGTCAAATGTATTTGGTACAATTCCATCTGGTATAAAAGTTAGAGAACGTTATGATTTGAAAGGTTCAAAAGTTAATCGTGGTGGTAGTGATCCAAATTTCAAAGGTAATGGTTTAGGTTTGGATATGGATTTCTTAAATTATCGTAAACTATTAAATCTTCCAGATGGATTATCAATACCAATTGTTCAACAATTAAAACGTGATGCTGAATTTTTACAATCATTAGAAATTATGGATTACTCTTTATTAATTGGTGTAGTCCCAAATAATGATGAATATAAAGAGAAATTAAATCAAGATAAATCATTAAGAAATAGTAATGATGGTAGTGGTAGTGGTGGTAGTATTAGTGGTGGTAGTGGATTACTATTAAAAGGATCTTTTAATAATAATTCGATTACTTCAAGTTCAGATTATAATTTTTCAAATGGTATAGTGTCGGCAGATGATAAATATATTTACTTTATTGGTGTAATTGATATACTTCAATTATATGATTTTAGTAAAAAGTTGGAAAGATTCCTTAAAGTTTATATCGTTAGAAAAGATAGAGATGGTATTTCAGCAATTCCACCTCATCCTTACAAATTAAGATTTATGACTAGAATGAATGAAATAATGAAAAATAATAATAATAATAGTAGTTATAATTTTAATAATAATAATAATAATAGTAACAAAAACCAAAATAATAATAATAATAATAATTATAGAGAAGAAGAACTTTTTTAAATTATTATAAAAAGTAAATAAAAAATATAAAATATAATATATATACAACTATGGACTTTTAAATTTTTTATTTTTTTTTTTAATTTTTCATTTTTTTTTTAATTTTTTATAAATTTCATTGGCGCAAATTTTTATGTGTGTTCAATAAAGAATGAAGGTCACAAAAATTATATCAGTAGTTTTATTTATTAGTTTTATAATTTCAACAGTAGTTATAGCAGATATAAATTTATATCAATCATTTGAAAATGATGATAATATAGCTATTCAAGATTTAAATGGGAAAAACAAGTTAAATATTAATGGTGAAATTAATATTAATGGTGCAAGTGATGATGGTGTATTGGTATCACATGATCATACATTAATATTTAAAAGAAACCTATTTTCAAATGATTTATTCAATGATAATAATCAAGATAATTCAATTGAATCTATTATAGTTTATTTAAATAATAATGATTTAAATGGTGAATATTCAAAATTACAAAATAAAGGACAACAACAACAACAACGAACATTATTATCAAATTATCAAATTACAGTGGAACCAGTATTGACAATTGTAGTAAACTTTAAAGATGGATCAGATGAAATTCATATGGATCAATTTTCAACAATTAAAACTATGACATTTAATCAAACAATAACAATTTGTAAGATATTGGAATCATTTTTAGATACTTCAATTCAACCATGTTCATCAAAAATTTCACCAATTTTCAATAATTTATTACATATGGGGTTAATACCAACTGAAATGAATGCACCAACATTCAATGATATTCCAACAACCATTGATATCACACCAACTTCAAAACGTCAACGTATCATTCAATCAAATAAAATTACAGGGGAAGATGACCATTCATATTTGGAATTGTTAAATAGTAAAAGTGTACTAAATTGTCTATCCATATTCAACCATAATAAACTATGTACTTCTCAAGGTGTCAAAGTTGATTATACAATTACAAATAAACCAATACAATTCATTGGTACAACTTTGAAAATTGATAAATATTCAATTCAATTTAATGAAGTTGCATTATTTAAAAATGAACAATTAAAATTAACAATTCCAAATGTGTCATCAACATCAACACCTTTAAGTAAATTAACTTTATTAAATGGTGATATTCAAGAAATTTATCAATTAAATAAATTAAAAGCAAATAAAATTGAAACTGTAACTACTGCTACTGCCACTACTACAACAGCCAATGAAATTTTAAATGAAAATGAAGAATTTTCAATATCATCATTTGAAAATGTTATAAAGAAATCTGGTTTCCACAGAGAATTAGTTACCTCTTTAACTATTGAATCATCACCAATATTAAAAGTACCAAGATCATGTAAACTTCAAATATTGGGTAATTTAGATCAAGGTTTATTCGTTGATAGATATGAAGTTGATGAAATTGAAAGATTTGGTGGACCAAAAGTTACAATTTATCAATTGATTGATTTAGAGAAACCAAGTGCTACAAGTACCCAAAATTATTACTCTATCATCAAGTCATTCAATTTAACTGAATCTTCCCAATTGTTATCAGTATCACTTCCAATTCATTTACGTTATCAAAATCCAATGTATAGTGATGTAGATGCATTTAGACAATCATTTATATCTGTACCATTGGTTTACATTGCTTGTGAATCTACAAATACCGCTACTGAGCAAATGTTAAACACTGATTACAAATGGAATTTAATTTCAAATTTTAACCTAAATGCAAACAATCAAACACAATTAAAATCATTAGTATTAAATGTACCAGTTGGTCAATTGAACCATGTTGAATCTGTTAAATTATATACATTATTAGTAACAATCATTGGTTCATTATTAGTTATAGTTACAATTTTATTCACACATAAAAAAAATTTAGCTTTAAAAAAAAATAAATAAATAAATAAATAATAATTTTAATATATATAAATTTCAAAAACGCACTCCATTCACACACACCAACACACCAACACACCAACACACCAACACACCACACACACCAAATTATTTAAACACTGTCGCTGGTTTTGACTTATATGTTTTTTTTTTTTTTTTTTTTTTTTTTTTTTTTTAAATATTTTTTTACCAATTTTAAAAATTTTTTTTATTTTAAAAAAAAAAAAAAAATATCAGTATGTTTTAAAAAAAAACCCCCC
>JACAFY010017772.1:0-13952 GCA_015252635.1 Dictyostelium capitatum | reverse complement strand
AAAAATTTAAAAAAAATTTTTTTTTTTTTTTTTTTTGGTTTTTTTTTTTTTTTTTTTTTAAAATAAAAAATTTTAAAATTTTTAATTTTTTTTTTTTTTTTTTTTTTTTTTTAATTTTTTTTTTTTTTTATTTTTGTTTTCGAACATAAATATTTACACACCCCTTACAACAACAACAATATTATTATAATTATAAAACAATTTGTCATTTTGTGTGATGATCAAAAAATAGTGTATTCTTTTTTCACATCCTATTGACAACAATAACAATAATATATATAAACAATAATTTTATTATTTTTTAAATTTGAAAAATTCAATAATTTTCCCGTCTAGACTAAAAATAAACTCAATACCAACAACAAAAAAATTATTAAAAAAACATATCAGATTATATATATAAATACAAATATAGTGTGTTTGTTTGTGTGTGTGTGTTTGTGTGTGTAAAGTAGTATAGTATTATCTATAATAAATAATCTATAAAAAAACACAACAATAATACAACATAATGGAGGCATTTAGAAATATAAAAAATAAATTTGCCAAACATATGGCAGCAAGAAAAATAAGAGTGCTATGGTCAGATTATTTAAAAGTTGCAGATATAAAGTAAGTTGTTTTCATGAAATATTAAAGTATTATGTATATACATAGTACTAACATATAGCTACGAAACACATATTACAGAGATTCACATTTAATGGTATTAAAATTAAACAAGTTTTTAGATTCATTTCAAGAAACATATAAAGAGTTGGTAGATTCAGGTCAAATCAATTCATTTGATTTAGATAGATTCTTTGGTGATTGTTCAGATATTCTAGTTTCATTATTAGATTTAGTAGAAAGAGAGTCAACAGGTGGTAATCATGATCCAAAAGATGAATCAATAGATTATATTGTAGAAATTATAAATAAATCATTAGGTGTTGCAGAATTAATATTACATGTATGTTTCAATTTTACTATATATCGGTAATAATATCATAATGCTAATATATGTAAAATTCTATCCATACAGGATGAAAAATATAGATTAGTAGTTAAAGAAACGCCAAATTTAATTAATAGAATTCTTACATTGTTGGATACATTAAGTACAAGTGAAAATAAGAAAGTATTATTAAGAGTAATTAGTGCAGTAGGTGAAAATACAGATAATAAATTAGAAATTGGTAGATTAGAAGGATTTAAAAAGTTATTGGTGTTAATGCATAATGATAAAGAATTGACACAAGAAATTTTAAAAACAATTAAACACTTTTTAGATATAAAACAAACATTACCTTCTGAAGAAGAATTAATCAACAATATGAAGAAATCATTATCAATGTCTTCAATTAGTGAATTTGCAAGATTAAAAATTGGTTCAGTAGTATCTGAAGGTTTTAAAGTAATCGTTGGTGAATTTCAAAAAGTATTCTCTCCAAATGATGAAATTCCAATTAAACAATTAATTGAACAACCATTGTAAGTAATACATTTACATTAATAGGTACTATAGATACATTCATTATACTAACATTCATTCATATTAATAATATATTATAGGGGAATTGATATGACAGAAGAAAGTTCATTCATTCCATCACGTGAATCAATTGAATTTGCATTTATTCAGTTGGCAAATAATGAATTAAATAAAGATAATATAGATGATAATAATATGGATGGTACAGATAATAATAATAATAATATAACTACAACTACTACAACAACATCAACTACAACTACAACAACTACAACTACTACAACACAATCAAATACAGTAACATTACCAGTAAGCGAACCAATAAATATAAATAATAATAGTAGTAGTGTATTAAATAGTAATAACAACAACAACAACAATAATAATAATAATAGTGGTAGTGGTAGTATAGGTGGTGGTATATCACCAAAATTACAAACATTATTAGATAGAGTTGAAGAAGATTCAGTTAATACAACATCAATAGTATCAGCAACAGTTGAAGAGAATAATGGTGGTGGTGTAACAGAAGAAGAAATACTTAAAGATTTTATGAGAGTTCAAGGTGCATTAGTATCATTAACCAATTCAATTCAAGAAGCAGCACAAACAGTTCAATTGGATTTATTGGAAACAATTAGTAAATTATTATATAATAATCAAAAGAATCAAATTGAATTTAGAAATATGGATGGTTATTCAATTTTAATTCATTTATTTGATAATTTAGATGACTTTAATTCAATTGAAGGTAGAGAATTCCTTGAAGATTGTTTCAACTTGTTTTTTGTGATCATTATTGATGGTAATAAATCAAAAAGAATTACAAATATGGATGCATTTGATTTACTATTTCAAATATTATTAAATTCAAATCAAACTGAAGTTCAATTACAATCATTAACATGTATTCAAGATTTAATCTCAATTAATCCTTTAAACATTGTAAACATTAAAGCAATTTCTGGTATTGATAAATTATTCCAATTATTATTAATTTTAGAAGAGGTATGTTAAACACACATTCACACACACACACACACACACACATTTGTATTTAAATAACAAGGCAATACCTTTTTTAATCTAATTGTTTAAAAGGGAAGATTAAATACTACATTAAACTTATTAGTTATACGCAATAGAGAATTATACTACTCTCTTTATTTGTGTATTGACTATGGATGATAATATATTCAATTCACATTGATAATATAAATTAATCACTTCCAAACAACAACTGTACACTAATACAAATTAAATTACATTTATTATAGAAAAAAGAAATTGAAAAAGAGAAAAAGAAAGATATAGTAACACCAGTTGAACAACCAGTAACTGTAAATAATAATAATAATGTTGAAGAACAACAACAACAACAAGATGATGGTGATGAAATAGTTGAAGATGGATTTGATACATTTAGTGCAGGTCATTATAATGAACAACAACAACAACATGGTCAACAACAAACATCAGATAATTTAGTAGAAAAAGATTTAACAAAATTATTATTGGCAACGAGTGAATTAATATTATATATTGGTGTATTATTTTCAAAATATGATACATACGTATTTGATAAATACATTTCATTGTTGGAGAATACAAATGTACAACAATCACATACATTAAATTGTTTATTACTTCAATCTTTAATAACAATATTATCAGATACAATTTACCATCAATCATTATTATCAACAAAAGAAGATTTATTAAATAATTTCATTCGTTCCATAAAATCAATTTCAACACAATTCACCCGTTTATTCATTGAAGAACAAGATATTCAAAAATTACAAGAAGAACATGATGAATTAAATGATTTAAAATTACATAATCAATCAGCTGATGACCAAGAGGATGAAGATGAAGATGAAGACCAAGATGAAGAAGATCAAGATCAAGATGAAGAAGTACCAACTATTCAAATTGATATTGAAGAGAAAACAAATAATTTTATTCAAAAACAAACTAGAGTTACAGAAAGAGCATTATTAGTATTGGAACTCATAATACTGTATGTCCATTATTCATCAGATGAATTATTTAATGACTTTATAATCAAATTTGATGGATTTCAATTATTTATTCAACTTTTAAAACAATCAAACATTGATAATGATCTATTTGATCTTTGTTTTTGGTCAATTTGTAAAATTATATCACGTGAAGGTAAACAACTTCAACTATTTTTAAATACTCCTGTTACAACTCCAACTGGTAGTAGTAGTTCAAATAATAATTCATCAAATACAACTAATAATGCAACAACAACCAACAACAACAACAACAACAACACCAATTCAATACCAACTACAACAAATATTAATTGGAATTTAATATTAAATAATGATATAAATATATTAATTGGATTATTAGAAGATAATTTAATATCAGATCAAAAGAAAGAATCAATTTGTTATTGTATTGCTGAAATGATGCATGTTGAAGAAATTAATTCAAATGTATTGAAAATTAAATTTCAAGAATTAGGTTTACTATCAGTGTTAATTAGTATAATTAAAAAGAAGAAAACTGAAGAATCACAATCATTAGTATACGCTTCACTGGTTGCAATTTGTGAAATTTGTTATGGTTGTGAAGAGAATAAACGTGTAATTGATCAATTGGGTTATATGACATTATCAAGTTTAGTTAAATCAACATCTGTTCAAATTGATGATTATTTATATCAACTATTAGTGGAATTAACAATGAATAAACGCGTTGTTATCAGATATGAAACATTGTATCTTAAAGAATTATTTTCACCAAATCTTTATAAAATAATATCAAATATTTTATCACCTCAACCTCAATATACATTCATTTTACCACATTCAAAGAAACATCATGATATAATGTCCTATAATTCTTCAAATATGAATTTCATTCCTTCATTATTTCAAAAACAAGCTCAACAACAAGCATTAGCACAACAACAGGCATTAGCACATCAACAACAGCAACAACAACAAGCATTGATTGTGCAACAGTATCATCAACAACAACAGTATCAACAACAATTATTATATCAACAACAATTATATCAACAACAATATCAACAACAATTATACCAACAACAATTATATCAACAACAACAACAACAACAACAACAACAACAACAACAACAACAACAACAACAACAACAACAATATTATGGTGATGAAATTAATCTTGGTGATGATAATGTTGAATTTTCAAAGGATTCACCAATTTCTAGTCCATCTACTACACCTTTATCAAATTCATTAAATGGATTAAATGGATTACAAAATACACATCTTTATCAACAATATCAACAATTATTATTACAACAACAATCATTACAACAACAACAATCACAACAACAACAACAACAATCACAACCAATTCCACTTTCACATCATTTACAACAAAAAGTTGGTATTGTTAGAGTACCAAGTTTTAAAAATTTATTTACTCAAACTAGAAGAAATAGTATTGGTTCTTGGGTTGGTTCATTTGATGATTTATATTCTCAACAAAATAGTAACAATAACAATAATAATAATAGTGGTCAATCACCAAGAGATAATGGAAGTGATGGTGGTAATAATGTTACAACCAACACAACTAATACAGGTGAATTTTCAAAAACATCATCAACTCAACAATTACGTGGAATGGAAGATGAAAAAGAAACAATCTACTCTTATACAATGTTGGGTAAATCAAGAATTAGATCACCAGATGCAGCATTAATGTTAATTGATTTATTGCCACAATGTCCAACTGTATCACAACAGTTGAATCTTGTATTACTCATGAAAATATTAGAATCAAATCCACAAAATAAGAAAATGTTAAGTTTATCACAAGGTTTGAAATATTTATTAAATTTATCACATCAATGTCCAGAAGAATTACAATCATATTATAGTCGTATAATTGTAATACTTGGTTTATACGATATATCACCAACAGAAGTTAGATTGTTATTTGATTTAGCTTGTTTCCCTTCATTTGAATTACATCCATATTTAAGTCAATTAAATAATGGTATTGTAAACAATAACAACAACTCATCATTATCATCATCAAGTCAAAGAAGAGAAAAAAGTAGAAGATTAGAATTACAAATGCAAGTTTTATATATTATTGGTACATTAACAGAAAGGAAAGCACCACCATTATATTTTAATTTTGATGGATTTGATTCATGTATTAAAACTGGTACAATTGATAAATTTCCAAGTGTTAGAAATGGGTATACTTTTAGTTGTTGGATTAAAACAAATTATTTCTTATCTGATGAATCTGGTTTATTTAGTTGGCATGATCAAAATCATAATAGTATATTCGAAGTTTATTTCAAATCATTACCATTGGGTAAACAATCTGAAACTAAACGTTATCTTTGTATTCAAACTCGTAATTATCCATCACCACCTGAAAGTTTTTCATTTGATAAATTTGCATTCACTGAATGTGGTAGTTGGAATCACATTGTACTCACTCATTCAAAACAAAAGATAACATTGTTCATTAATGGTAAATTCATTCAAAATTATAGTACTTTAAATTATCCAAAATTAATTACAAAAGATAAACCAATATATGGTTGGATTGGTAAAAGGATTTATAATGATAAACAACAACAACAACAACAACAACAACAACAACAACAAGCATCATTTAGTAGTAGTACTGCTAATACTACCACTACTACAGTTAATAATGTTGCAGAAAGAGGTTACTTTTGTGGTCAAATGGGTACAATTCATTTCTTTGATGGATGTTGGGATGCAAATGCAAGTCATAAAGTTTGTTCAAGAGGTAATCTTTATAATAGTACTTATAAATCATTGGGTGTTGATAATAAAGAATTTTTAGTTATTAAACCTGCTCCACAACAACAACCAATACATCATCAACCACCATCAACTGCATCATCACAACAAAGTGAATTGAATTACTCTCAAAATGTTGGATTACCTGCATTAAGTTTTTCAATGTCTGGTGATAATTTCTTTCAACCTCCAACTTTTTCACCTGTATCTTCAACTGCATCAATAACAAGTAATGTATCAACTGCTACAGGTAGTGGTATATTAGATAATTCAAATTTATTACCATCACACTCAACATCACCTTCAACATCACCTTCAATTAATAAAACTCAATCATTTACTAGTGGTGGTGGTGGTAATGATGGTATACCATTATCAACAATAACATCAACATCATTATCAGTTGAAGAATCAAATACAAATTTATCATTATCAAATGGTGGTGAATTATTTAAAATGTTACCAACAATTGTAACAGTACCAAATGAAACACAAGGTGCAATAATTGAATTTATAGGTGGTGTAAATGTACATCAAACACGTTGTTTAAAAGATGTAATTAAAGAAGTTGGTGGTATTCATTTATGTTTTCCATTTTTAGATATGGAACCAGCTCAACAAGTTGCAGGTCTTAGAATTCTATCTGGATTATTAAATAAGAGTGAATCAAATAAATTACAATTTAGAGAATTAAATGGATTTGCAATATTGTATTACTTGTTAAATAGATTCTCCGTTTCAACTATATCAAGTCCACATAGTGAATTATCAATGGAAACATTTGAAATCATTTTTGATCTACTATTAGATGGTATGAATAATACATTGGATATTAAACATTTATGGAGTAATGATTGTTTAACATTAATTCTTGATTTACTTCAATTCTGCTCTGAAGATCTTCAATTACATGTATTAAAATATTTAAATACAATGTTATTAAATTCACCTGATACTTTAAAACTTTGGATAACTACTACAACATCAACAAGTAGTAGTGGTGGTGGTGGTGATGATCAAATTGATTCAACAACCAATAGTAATAATGATAATAACAATAACAGTCAATCACCAAATTTAAATAATAATACAACATCAACTACTAGTGGTACTACCAATACTACATCAACATCAACGTCATCATCATCAACTATATCATCATCAATATCACCAACTATAACAACATCTTCAGTAGTTAATTCAACATCAAATAATGTACCATTATTCCTTAGTAGTGTATCAATTTCAAGATTGAATTATTTATTGGATATTTCAATAAAATTATCAACAGAAAGTTCATTTGTACTTGGTATTATTAAAAAGATATTACCATTGATATCTGTGGAAGATGTTGAATCAATATTTGAATTTTTAACAGAGAATAAAGAAGGTTACTATGAAAAGATTGGTATTAAATCAAAAATATTGGAATTGGTTTATGAAGAGATGAGAAAGTGTCCATCATTATTAGAGAATCTTAGATCAATTGGTGGTTTCAATATAGTATTTTCATTATTTGAAATACCAAGTGAAGATATTCATATACTTGCAATTAAATTGATTGGTTTATTATTACATTCAAATAATAAAGCTGCAATGTTATTTAGAAAGAATGGTGGTTTCGATGTATTGTCATCATTGATTTCAACATATTCAATTCCTTCAATTTCAATTTGTCGTACTCTTCTCCATTTATTGGTAGATCAATATAAATTTGATCCAAAATGTGTACCTGTTGAAACTAAACAAAGATCATTATCTTGGATTAGTTTAGACTTTTTCACTCGTGATAAAAGTTCAGATTCCCTATCAACATTGGCAAATTCAACAAATGATTTATCAGAATCCGAAGATAATGGTAGTGGTAATACAACTAATACAACAACAACAACAACAACAAGTACTACAACAACAGATCAACAAGAATCAACATCATCAACATTATTAATTAATGGAGATAAAACTATAGTTTATCCAGAAGCTTTACATTCATTATTTACAATTATTCATAATTATTATCTATTACCAATTGATATAATTAGATTTGAAGATATTCAAAAGATTCAAGTTTTAATTTATTCAGAAATTGAACAATTATTGGATTCAACTAATATGGATATACTTTGGAATCAATCTTGGTTTGAATGGGTATATCAATTATTGGATTTCTCAATTAATAACTCATACAATTTCAATAATATAAATAATTTAGTAAATGTAAATAATAGTAATGGTGGTGGTGGTAATGTAACTGTATCAATTCAAACAACTCCAACAATTCCATTTCAATTATCAAAATCAAATATTTCATATGTTCGTTTACTTTCAATTTGTAAAAAGTTAATACTATGTGAATTAACAAAGAAACAATCGAAAATATTGAAACTTAAAGAAATTTGTATTGATAATGAAGAGTTTTACGTTGATATAGTAGATTCAGTAATTGACTATTTCGAACAAAATTCATATGTACTTCCAGATAATTCAACAGAATTGATAAAGAATTTAGTTTTGTTTTTTAAATCATTGGATGATTTAACAGTACCAACTACAAATCAAATATCAATGAGAATCATTGATTTGGTAAATTCAATTGCATTTCAAAATACACCTGCAATTAGATTACAAATGAAATCAAATGGTCTTGTTGAAATTAGAGATAATTTAATTATATTGTTACTTGGTAATAGTAGCACTAGAAGTGACTTTTTCAGTAGATTCGATTTTGAATGTGTTGCAGATCAAAAAGCATTTCGTGATTCTGGTGGTATATTATACCTATTACAATTCTTTAATCAATCATTCAACAATGGTAATCATAATCCAATTCAATTACAAAAACAAATTGAAATTTATCAGGTACTTAAAAATGTTATGGTTAGTAGTAGTGAAGAAAATAGAAAAATCATTTCAAATATTTTAGAAGATCAATTAACAATTCAAATGTTTTTTGGTATTGATAATAAAAATGTAACATCAAGTAGTGGTAAAAAGAATAATAATCAACCATTATCACCACCATCACCTCAACCACAACAACCACAACCAATAATTGAAAATGATATTCATTTTGTTGAATGGTATAATTCAGATGAACTTGCAAGTAAAAGATTAGAAATTAAAAGTAGAATTGATAAAGTATTAGCACCAATTGAAAATAAGTATAGTAATCAATTTGATAAATTAATGAAGATAAAAGAAAAAAGAATTAAACAACGTAAAGATAAATTATTTAAACAAAATTCTGCAATTTCAAAATTACTATATGAAACAAATGAAAAACTTAAAGCTCGTTCAAATAAGATGAATTCACTTTATTTAGCCAAATCTCAATTAATTCCATTCAAATCTCAAGAAAGAATAAAACTTGGTAAAAATTTATTTAAAAATAATAATAATAATAATAATAACACAACTGTATTTCCAAAATGATCATTTCAATCATTATCACTCTCTTTTCGCAAAAATAAAAATAAACAAAAAAAATTAAAAAAAAAAAAAAATTAAAAAAAACAATTTTCGACTTTTCTTCGTTTTAATTTAAATTTTTTTAAAAAAAACACACACAATAAACATATATATTGTTTATATATTCATCTAGGTTATCAATGGAATCAACACAAACAAAATTAAAAATATTAGAATTCTATTCAGGTATTGGAGGAATGCATTATGGTGCAATGGAATCTGGTGTTGAATTTGAAGTATTAAATAGTTTTGATATTAATACAAATGCAAATTTAAATTATAAATATACATTTGAAGAAGATCCAAGTCAAAAAAGTATAGAAGCATTAACTGTTGAAGAAATTGAAAAGTTTGATGCAAATGCATGGTTAATGAGCCCTGTTTGTCAACCATTTACAAGATTGGGATTACAAAAAGATGATTCAGATAATAGAACAAATAGTTTTTTTCATTTATTAGATGTATTGACTAAATTAAAAGAACCTCCAACTTTCATACTCATTGAAAATGTATTTGGTTTTGCAAAAAAAGGTTCTTCAAATACTAGGGATCATTTATTGGATACATTAATATCATTAAATTATACATTTCAAGAATTTCATTTATCGCCTCAATACTTTGGTTTATCAAATCAAAGAACAAGATACTTTTGTATTGCAAAAAGAAATTGTGGTACTTTTAATTTTCAAAATATAGATAATAAAGAAACAGAACCAAAAACAAATACTAAAGAAAAATCAACAACAGCAGCAGATAAAAAAGAAGGAACAACAGCAGCAGATAGTAACAAAGAAGAAATAACAGAAACAGATAATAACAAAGAAGGAAAAACAACAACAACAACAGTAACAACAAATAATAAAGAAGTTGAAGTAGTTGGTAAACATGATAATGTTAAAATTTTAGATTATTTACCTGGTTATACAAAATTGGAAGAATGTGATACAATTGAAAATTATTTAGATAAAGATATGACAGATGATGAAATATATGAAAAATATAAAGTACCACATAATGTATTATTATCAAAAGGAATGTTATTTGATATAAAGGTTAAATCAAGTAAAACTACAAACTGCTTCACTAAAAATTATGGAAGATTCATTGAAGGATCAGGAAGTATATTACAAATGGATGAAAATTATACAGCTGATCCAACAAATACCCAATCATTAATACCAATGAAATTAAGATACTTTACACCAAAAGAAATAACAAGATTACATGGATTTCCTGAAACATTTAAATTCTCACCGAAATTAACTACAATTCAATGTTGGAGATTAATTGGAAATAGTTTAAATGTTAGAATAGTTTCAGAATTAATAAAATTATTAATATCATCAAATAATAGTAGTGAAAACGAAAATGATGATGATGTTAAACTTTAAAAATATTAAAATTATATAAATTGTGTATATTTTTTTCAATTAATCATAACCAGTTTTTAACGGTTTTGCGCTTTTTTTTTTAGTTTTTTTGAATTTTTAAATTTTTTTTTTTTTTTATTATTTTAATTTCGTTATCCACACCAAACAACAATAATTAAATATATGAATAAATAGAATGGATACTTCAATGGATATAGATAATAATAATGATATTGATAATGATAATAAAGAAAATAAAGATATAGAAATGGATACAGATGTTGATCCAACAAAATCAACCACAACTACCACTACAACTTCAACAAGTACACCAAAAAGTACACCAGTTAAAAGAAAAAGGTTAACTGAAGAAGAAAAAAAGAAATTAGCAGAAGAAAAGGAAATTGAAAAAAAGAAAAAAGAGGAAGAGGTAGAAAAGAGAAAACAAGAGAAACAAAAATTAGCAGAAGAAAAAGAATTACAAAAGAAAAAGAGAGAAGAAGAAGCTGAAAAGAAAAAAGAAGAAAAGGAAGCAGAAAAGAAAAAGAGAGAAGAGGAATTAGAAAAGAGAAAACAAGAGAAAAAGAAACAACAAGAAGAATTGGAAAAGAAAAAAGAAGAAAAAGCTAGAGAATTGGAAAAGAAAAAGGAAGAAGCTGAAAAGAAAAAAGAAGAAAGAGCTAGAGAATTGGAAAAGAAAAAAGAAGAAGTTGAAAAAGCAAAAGAGGAAGAGGATAAAAAACAACAAAAGTTAACAGCATTCTTTGCACCAATTCATGTACCAGTTAAAGTAATTTCAAATCCAACAAATTTAATTCAACCAATTGAATTACCAGCACATACTACATTGTACCAATATAAAATACCAGATTATTCTAGTAGTAAGAATGATTTTGATCTTTTGGTAAAACAACAATCAGATCAATCAATTCCATTGATTAATGGTAATCGTGGTATTGGTATTGATAATGTTTATGGTGAAAACAAGAGATTATATTTCAGTTCATTAAATAATGGTACACCACTTGGTCAAAAAGGTCAAAGAAATTACAAATTCAAAATGCAAATTAAATCATTACCAGGGGCAATTATGCATCATGACTTGGTTTCAAAATTAAGTGTATTGAAATTATTGAAATTTCATGATAGTTTTAGACCTTCTTACTATGGTACATATTCAAAATCAAGTAAAATTATCACTGGTAAAAATCCAATGAAAAAAGATGATGTAACTTTGGATTACGATTACGATAGTTCTGATGAATGGGAAGAAGAAAAAGATGAAGATGATGGAGAAAAAATTACCTCTGCTGATGAAAAAGATGAAGATGCTGATGATGATGAAGAAGATGATGATGAAGATAAAGCGTGGATTGATAAAGATCAAAATTATGAAGAAGATGATGAAAATTCCACTACCACCACACCCTCAACCAATGATAAAGTACACACTAGAAAGAGTAAAAAAAGACGTATTGAAGAAAAGAAACCAATTATAGTTCAACCTTATTTTAATGAATATCCGGTTTTAATTTTAAATAATAGTAATAATAATAGTAGTAATAACAATACAACTACAACAACCACAACAACAACCACAACAACCAACAATGTAAATAATAATAACAATAATAATAATAATAACAATGATAGTAATAATAGTTTAGAGTTTTTAAAAATATTCACAGTTGAACCATTGGATATATTACCAATTAAATTAGAGAAACCAATTGAAATTACAACAAATACAAAAGATGAATATCTTAAAGCATTACCAACTTTATTATTTGTAAGTAGTAAAAATGCAAATACTCTTTTATATGTATATTAATATCTCCTATTTTTCTATTTACAGATTATAAAAGAAAATAAATTATCAGCAAAGAAATTGATTGAAATTTTCACTAAACATTTTCCAACAATTAGTCAAAAACAAATTAAAGATCAATTAAGTGAACATTGTGTATATGGTAATAGAGCATGGTCATTAAAACCAGAGAGTGAACAATTATTAAGTACACTTACTATTGATCCATTATATCCAGTTCCAACAATTCCAAAACAATCACCAACTAAAAAAGAAAAAGAAAAAGAATTACGTGATAAAGAAAGAGAAAAGGAAAAAGAAGAAAAAGCTCAATTGAAAGAAAAAGAAAAGGAAGAAAAAGCTCAATTGAAAGAAAAGGAAAAAGAAAAAGAAAGAGAAGAAAAAGCAGCAAATAAACAACTTCAACAACAATTATCTCCAAAGAAACCAACTAAAAAGAAACAACCACAAGCTCCAGTTCAAACAAATTCTTTATTAAATTATTTTTCAAAAATTGAACAACCAACTCCATCAACAACCACTGCAATAGATACACCAACACCAATGCAACAAGATGATTCAGCTACTTCAACTCCAACTCCTTCAATAAATACAATTCCAGATGTAGTTGTATTAATTGAAAATCCATCATCAATGGTTACAACAACAACAACAAAACATAAATCAACATAAATCAACCTCCACAAAAATTCATAGTAAAAAGGTTTGTTTGTGTTTTTTCTAAATATTTAAATAAATAAAATTAGTTTATTTAAATTTTAAAAAAATTCATATCAAGATATTATTACTCATATCTAATATATAAATAATCCTTTTAATATTAAAGTTTTTTTTATTATTTAACTGGTTTATTATTTGTATATTCAGGTATATTGAAATGGTATTTCTTGAGTAAATGAAACATATTGAATTGAATTACCATTAATATCTAATAAAAATGATGAAATTGATTGATTTTATAATGATTGTGCAAACTGGATTATGTATTTTATTAA
>JACAFY010017764.1:0-12500 GCA_015252635.1 Dictyostelium capitatum | reverse complement strand
CAACCACGCCAAATATACCAACACCTTCCGATAGAAAATTTTTATCATCATCTTCCAATTCATCATCAAATTCATCAACTTCTTCAACACCAACATTAGTATCTGAAAAAGCAAAACCAAAGAAAACATTATCAGTTACAAATTTTGATTTACAAGCAGGTGAATTAGTACCATCATCTTCTTCATCATCATCAAAAGGTAATAAGAAATATGCAACTATTAGCAATGGAAATAATCATGATTTATCACCAAAGAAATCCACTAAAATGAAATCAGTTAGTAACTTTTTTAAAAAATCAACATCACATAATAATCTATTGGATGTAAATGATCCAAATAATAATAGTGGTGGTAGTGGTAGTGGTAGTAGTGGTGGTTGTGAATCACCAAGTTTAAATTCATCAAGTTCAAGTATTGGTAGTACAAATAGTAGTAATGTTGGTAATGGTACATTAAGAGGTAATAAAAAAGATGGTGAATCATCATTAAAATCAAAAATTGATTCATTCTTTTCAAGTGGTAGTACAAAAGTGAGTGGTAATAGATCAAGTTTAAAATATGAAAATGTAAATAGTGTAATTGGATCAGGTAATGGTAGTAGTGGTAATTTATTGGATATTAGTTCAAGTGAAGATTCAGATTTTGATTCAGAAGATGATGAAGATGATGATGATAATAATACAAACAATAATGGTGGTAGTGCTAATAGTAGTACTAATACCAGTAGAAGTAATTCACTAAATTCAACAACTGCTTCAAAACAACAACAACAATTACAACAAAATGCAACAGTTGGTAAAAGGGGTAAATTAAAACTATTTGTAAACACAGGAAATAATCATCAAAGATCAAAGAGTAAAGAAGATGAAAATCAACCAATACCACAAATTGTTGGTTTAGAAATGTTATCATCTCAAAGTGTACCATGCACTCCAAAAACTCATGTTCCATCACCAATTTGTAATAGTAATTCTGTAAATTCTTCAATTGAACAACAACAACAACAACAATTAAATCAACAATTATTAGGTGGTAAAAAGTTGGAAAAAAAATCAATATCTGACCCAAATATGTTAGCATTAATTAGTGAAGTTGTAAATGAATCATCAATTGATGGTGATACAAATGATAAGCAACCATCACAACAACAAGATGAAAACGAAGAAAATGAAGAAGAAAGAGATTTAAAAAAATCATTGGAAAGGCGTTTAATTAGAAGACCTACCGTAGCTGAATTAAAATTAGATAATATTATATTCCAAACTGAATTTGAAGATGTTGCAAAAGAACAAATTAAAATTGAAATGTAAGTTGTATTAGTAAAATATGCAAAAATACTATAAAACTAAAATACTATAAAACTAAAATACAATTACTAATACTTTATTTATATTATCAATATTATAGTAATAGTCAAAAATTATTTGTTGGAACTAGACCAAGTAAAAAGAAATTTTTTAATTCACCAATAACAAATGTAAATTCAATAAATGTATCATTATTAAAAATTGAAAATAATTTCAATCAACAACAATTACAACAACAACAATCAGATTTATCAAAAAATTTAATGGGTAATCAAGATGAATCACCAACAGCACCAGAAGGTGTTCAAAATTGTAAATTATTAATTGCAACATGTAGTGGTTGGAAGAGAGAAGCAGAAATGGAAGATTATTTAAATAATCCAACCAATCAACAAAATGCAACAAATTCATTGTGTATTGAAGAAATTGAAAATGAATTTTCACATTACCATGAATCATTTATGAAAGATCGTCACAAGAATTATTTAGCAAATAATCAAGAAGATTTAGGCCCAGTTGTAATTAGTATTAAAAGAGAGGCTGAAAGAACACCTTCATATAGAAAATTAAAAAAAAAGAAAAAAGAAAAAGAATCATTTTTAACACCAACAACAACCGCAACCAACAATGGTAATGAAGTAAGTGCAAGTTGTCCAAATTTATCTGTACATATTAATCAACAATCATCAAATTTGCCACAATCATCACCATCATTATCATTACAAATATTACCAAACCCTGTATTATCAATATCAACATCACAAACACCGCTCGCAACACCAACTTCATCATCAGCACCAGTACAACCATTTACAAATATGGAATCAATGGAACGAAAATTTAAAACAATCATTAGAACAAAAGATGGTGAAGATAGATTTTATTTATCATCTGGTAAATCATCACCTCATGAACTTATAAACACAATTAAATCATTTTTCTTATCTGATTATCCTGAACTTCATTTCCAAAAAATACCAAACAACTCTGAAACCAGAAAAATGCTTCAATATTGGGAAACCGCTCAAATGACAAAAGATTATAAATTTGGTATACTCTACAGAAAGAATGGCCAAACAAATGAAAATGATTTATTTTCAAACAAAGAAGAAAGTCCCGAGTTTAAAGAATTTTTAGAATTTATTGGTGAAAAAGTAAAATTAAAAGGATTTGATCGTTTTAAAGGTGGTTTAGATATTAAAAGTAAGTAGTAGTAGTAGCACTATTCATTGTGTGTTAATAGTATATGTATGTGATATACTAATGATATATCATTATATTATAGATGATACAACAGGTACTCATTCAGTATTTAATACAAAAGAAGTATCAATTAACGAAAGTAAAAAGTTTAATGTATCAATAATGTTTCATGTTAGTACTTATTTACCATATTATGCAAATGATCCACAACAACTTGAAAGAAAACGTCATATTGGTAATGATATAGTTGTAATTATATTTCAAGATACAAATTGTTTCCCACCATTTAAACCAAATATGATAAAATCTGAATTTAATCGTATGTACATAATGTCAGATAATTATTATTATCATTTATATTATTATTATTATTATTAATATTAGTACTAATTATCGACACTTTTGATACGTGATACAGATGTATTTGTTGTAATTCAGCCAATTGAAAAATCCAACCCAAATGAACAAACCAAATACTCAGTTTCAATTTCATATAAAGATGGAGTTTCAACATCAACACCTTATTTCTCATCACAAAAGATTTGGAAAAAGGATAGTGTATTTTTAGACCACTTATTAACAAAACTTGTAAATGCCGAAAAGGCTTCATATTATTCCCCTTCATTCTCTGATAAAATGAAAAGAACAAGATTAGTTTTATTAAAGAATATTGTAACAACAACTTTAAAATAATAATAACAATAATATATTTACAATAATAACAATAATAAACCACCCTCTCATTTATGAAAATAAATTAAATTAATTAACATTACATAAAAACAACAATAACAAATACAGTTATTTATGATGATTTATACTATCATTTTCTCAATCTTAAAATTTATACCGACCACTACTATGGAAATAAATTACGAAAGTTATTTTAAAATACACGTATGATGTTATCAATCTTAAAATAACATAGAGCGTGTTGCGATAATTTTAATGAAATTTTAATTAATTTTTTAAAATGTCACAATTTGCCGATTTCCCATTTTTTGCCAGGCTGTCAGTTTTTTTTGTAGGTGGTTAATTTCTAAAAAACCAATCACGTAAATGATTTCTTTTTTTTTCAACATATCAGTTATTTTTTTATTTTTTTTTGGTATTAATTTATTTTTTGTTTATTTCTCATCACTTTCTTAAAATTATTTATATTATTTGTTTATTAAATATTTAATAAAATAAAATTTATTAATTAAATGATATCAATTAATAATGATATTAATAATGATGAAGAATTAGGTGAATCAATTGGAATTATATTATCAAATAGTGGTGCATTAAGTAACAGTAATAACAGTAATATAATTGATGATCAATATAAAAATAATTTAATTAGTCAAGATGATGAAGATTCATCATATGATAATTCAATTGATGATGAAGAAAAGGAAGGAGAAGAAGAAGAAGAAGAAGAAGGTGATACAAAAATTCAAATAACAAATAAATATGATGAAAATAATACAGAAATAATTACACCACTTCCAAAAATGAAAATATTTGCAATTTTTATCATTATGCTTTGTGATGCAATAAATTCATTATCAATCTTTCCATATGTAAATTTTTTAGTTGGTAGCTTTAAATTAACTCCAGATAGTAATAAATTAGGGTAAACTATTAAATAATAATCATAAAAGAAAACAAAAAAAAAAAAGACAGATTATTAATAACAACTCTTTTATAAATGACTATAGTTATTATGTTGGAATTTTAGCATCATCATATTATATAGCCCAATTGATTTTTTCATTCTTTTGGGGTTGGTTTTCAAATTATAAAGGGCGTAGACCAACTCTATTAATGGGTTTAATTGGTTCAATGATTTGTTTAACAGGCGTTGGTTTCTCAAGAAATTATGCATCTGTAATTATATTTAGATTTTTAAGTGGTGCACTAAATGGAAATGTTAGTTGTGCTAAAACAATGTTGGGTGAAATTACTGATTCATCTAATCAAGCACGTGCATTTTCAGTAATTGGTTTATCATGGGGTGTAGGTGGGATCAGTATGTAATTATTTAAAATGTTTTTTTTATTATTTTTCAAAAAAAAGTTATTACACTGTTTATTAACATTATCATTTATCACAACAGTTGCACCATTAATTGGAGGATTTTTTTCAAATGTTTGTACAAAACATCCAGGAACATTTAGTGATGGTAATTTATTTTGTAAATTTCCATATTTACTACCAAATGTAATTTGCGTATTATTTTCATTGTTGGGATTATGTTTGGGTTATTTTTATTTACAAGAATCAAAATCATTTTCATATTCATCAATTCCATTAAAGTCATCAAATAGTACAAACAATTTAAAATCATTATCAAAAACAAAGAAAATCAAATCATCACTAAAGAAATTATTATCAAAAACATCGTTATCAAAGAAATATAATATAAATGATGATGATGATATCGAAGAAAAAGAGGATCATCAAGAATATAAAAAACAAATTGATGAAGAAAATATAATTGTAAATGATATAAATAATATTGATGATGTTGGTAACAAAGAAATTAGAAATAGTAATGGTATACCAGTAGAAATTAAAACCATTACAATAGAGGAAGAAGATATTGATGAATTTGAACAAGTTGACGAAGATTTAACAGAATTACCAAGACCAATTTCAGAACTTGTACGTGATAGACCAGTAATTTATGCATGTTTAACATATGCATTTTTGGGATTTATGTTTACAATTTTCGAGGAAGTATTTCCAAATTGGACACCATCAATTAAAGGTGGTTATGGTTTCAGTTCAAATAATATTGGCACAGTTCAAAGTACAGCAGGTGTATTTGCATTATTTATTCAATTATTAATATTCCCAAAGCTTGTTAGTAAATTTGGTCTATTAAAATCATATCGTATGGCATTGCTAATTGCAATTCCATCTTGGATTATTTTACCAGAATTATCAAGACTTTGTGTACATATAGCAGTAACAGGTAGTAGTAGTGGCTTTAACAATAGTATTGGATTATCAAGTCAGGAGATACTAGTTGAACATCCAACTATTTTTTGGGCATTGTTATTCCCAACATACATGTTTCAATCATTTGCATCAGAAATTACATTTATTACAATTATTGTAATGGTATCAAATTCAGCATTACCAAAAGATATGGCACTTGTAAATTCAATTGGTATGGCTTTGGTTTCAATTTCTCGTTCATTTGGTCCAACGATTGCTGGTGTTTTATTGGCATTCTCATTGTCACATTCTTATTCATATCCATTTGATCAACATATGGTATTCTATTTATTGGCTTTTATTACCGTTTGTTTATTCATTGCTTCATTTTCTCTTCCAGAAAGTTTAAATTATGATAAATTAAAATCAAATTTATTACAAAAAATCAAAAATGGTGAAATCTCTCAAGATGTACTAAAAAACATGAAATCAAAACCAATGGTTCATTAAATAGTAATAGTTAATATTATCATCTAATGATGATAATAATTTGTTGTTGTTATTTTAAATAATAATAACAACATAAAAAGTTTAATTAATTTTAACAAATAAATTAAATTTCAAACATTAAAATTGTATATTTCTTCAATAATATTGGTTTAGAACTCTATATATTATTTTCTTATATTTTATTAATTTTATTGTAAAGGATATCTAACGGTTTATATGTGAAATAAAGTCCTCATTATTATTGTTGTTGCCATAATACCCATTATGATTATTATCATCATCATAAATTATTGGATACGATACAGATGTCATTGTATTAATGTTACCATTGTTTTGTTGAATTTGGAAATCATTAAATTGTTTATATTCACGTGAGTTGTTATTAATTTTTGATTGACTGGTATTGTTTGTAGATGGTACAGTATATACAGTTTCATAATTTGGTTTAATTAGTTCCGTTTGAATATATGGCGAATCTTGATATTCTAATACTAATTTAGTTCTATAATATTGCGATCCGCCATTACCACCACCATTACCATTATCATCTGATAGCATTTTCCTACGGATAAAATAAATTGCTAATACAGCAAAATAAATTGATCCACCAATTACAACCAATGATACAAATATTTTTGTAGATGTTTTCATTCTACGCAGTTCTTTTTTAGAGATACAACTTGTTCCATCACCACCACAAATATTACATTGATCAACAGTTTTGTATGAGTATAATACACCATCACATCCAATTAAACAGGTTGAATTATCGCCACCACAAATACCACATAAATCTAATATCAAAAGTGAATCTTTAATACCATCACAACCTATTAAACATGTTGAATTATCACCACCACAAACTCCACATATATCTAAAATAATGTCAGAATTTAAGATACCATCACATCCAATTGAACATGTTGTATTGTTTCCACCACATACACCACATGAATCAATAGTTGTTGTTGAATTTACAATTCCATCACACCCAATTGAACATGTTGTATTGTTTCCACCACATACACCACATGAATCAACTTTAATACTACTGTTAAATTTACCATCACACCCTATATTTAACAAACATAATTCTCCATTTCCCCCACATACACCACATTGGTCTTTTACTTCACCAAATTCACATTTTGTTTGTGTGGTTGATAATATTTGCAATTGTTCAATACATGTATTTATTGATGGTGTAGTACAATTTAATGTAAATGGATAACAGTTTCCTACAATACCACTACGTCCATTTAATTTTGAATTATCTGATAAACCACCTTGCCCTTTAACACCAAAATTATATTGATTACATATTTGATATAAACTTGAACCAACTGATAAAATTGAAATTGAAATTCCTCCTATTCCACCAAAAGCGACACCACCATCACCACCCGAGCCCCCGTCTCCACCATCACCACCTAGAGATATTTCTTCTTCATTTAATTTTGATGATTTACCACCAATACCACCACTATAGCCTAATTCAGGTGACGATGATTTACCCCCATCTCCACCATCACTTGAAATGATATTACAAAATTCAATAGTTGTGAAATTTGATCTGTAGATATAAAGACCAATTGAACTTCCACCAGATCCTCCATTTTTACCTGCTCTACCGCCGCAACCACCGCCACCTCCACCAGATCCCGAACCTCCAAAAACTGTACATGTTTGATCATCATTAAATGAACCAGACCCACCACCACCACCACCACCTCCTTTACCATTTAATCCATCTAATGCATGATATAAACTTAAAGTATAAATACCACTTGGTAATAATTGAATCTTTGGTGATTGAGCATCTGAACCTTTAGTACCATTTAAACCATTTTTACCAAAAGTTAATGTATTTAATCCAATTAAATCATTTGTAATACCTCCAATTCCACCACCAAATGTAGCATTACGACCATTCTCACCAAAATATCTACCTCTATTTGGTTTACCACCTCTACCTCCATTAGAAGTTTGGCTTTTATGAGAATTTTCACATTTACCAGCTAAACCACCTAAACCAACTTTAGGTGATTTACAATCACCACATTGTGAGTTACTAGCTCCATTACTTTCACAACCTTGACTACCATCTTTTCCATCTTTACCAATAAATTTACTTGTATCTACACTGGTATAACCTTTTGGTGAATAACCATTTGCTCCATCACCAGATTCAATATGAATGAATTTTAAAGTTACATTTTCACTCAATGAAATTAAAATACCAAATGAAGAAGGAGTTTCTTCTAAAATTTTCTTTTTTTCATTACTGTTTCCAACAGTAATCGCAGTAATGGCATCACTTGAAATTATAGTTAAATGAGATAAAACTATATTTTGATTATTACCAGTTATATTTAAAGTTAATTGTTTTTTACAATTTAAAATTGTATTTGATCTAAATGGTAATTCACCCAATAATTCTCTTGACCAATTAGGTAAACCACTATAACCACCATAAATTGAAATTGGATAATTATCAAATACAATTGCAGATTTTAAATTAAATGTACCTTTTGAAACTATTAAAGAATATGATTTTGAATTATCATTATTTTTTTTAATTTTTTCTATTGCATATTCTAAATTTTTAAATGGTTTATTCTGTATATTTATAAATTACTAATATTAATATTATTACATAATAATCTGATATAATACTATTGATTAATATATAATTTTTACCTTTGATCCATTATTTAAATCTAATCCATTGTTTGAATCTATAAAATAAAAAATTTCATTTTTTTTATTAATTATTGATGAACTAATACTATTACTACTTGTTGATAAATCAATAAATTCATTTAAATCATCCTGAACCGACACATTATCCACAGTACTATTAATTTTTGATATCCCAATTATAATTATTACCAAAACTAATAAATCTGTAACAATTAAAAAATGTATTATTAATATTTAATTTTTTTTTTTAATTATTAACAAGCATTTTAATTATTACATTTAATTTTCATTGTGAATTCTTTATTTCTCTATAGCTATAATGTAAAGTACTAATATATTCATTCACACACATTAAATTATAATAAAATAATACTATTACTTTTTTAATTTTTTCTATTTTTAAAAAATTATTTGATTTGGGGTGCGTGAGTTTTATACATATATAAATTATATATTGTGTATCTACATATAATTCAAAAAAAAAAAAAAACACACACACATACCCCCAAATAAAATGATATTTGTTATAAATCTCTATCCACTCTATGATATGATAGTAGTGGTGGTAGTGGTTGTAAAAAAAAAAGAATGAGATGTTTTTTTTTTAAAAAAAATTATATACACAAACTAAGTTTTTTATTAAATTTGATTGGGTTATTTCTTTTTTAAAGAATAAATAAATAAAAAAAATGATTATTATTATTATTATTATTATTAACTGTTATTAACTGTTATTATTTAACTAAATATTTATACACATCAACACCACTACTTCCTGATTATTTATATGTACTTTTGTCATTACGACATGGGTAGCAGTGTTATTATTATTATTATTATCGATTGTTTAAATTTAAATTTTGGTGATTGGTGAGGTTAAAGTTGATTTTGGAGAAGTAGAAGTTGATTTAGGGGAAGTAGAAGTTGAAGTTGATTTTGGAGAAGTTGAATTTGATTTTTGTGGTGAAGAAGTTGGAAATGGTAATGCTTGACTACCAGTGTTTGATAATTGATTATCATCAACTATATTTGTTAACTTTTGAAATAAATCGAATCTAGCAACAACTTCATCAAAACTATTTGGATTTAATAATGATATTTCATATAGTAATGATTTTAATCGTTTAATAACCATTGGAAACATCATATATGTTGCATTCATTTGTACCCATAAATGATCCAACAATTTAAAAATTAAAAAATATAATTCTTCAAATGCATGATCATTATGTCTAGACATTGAACATAACATTGCCATATAAGGTGATGACCAAAAACTACTACTATAAAATGGTTGTTGTAATGATTCTTCAGTAATTTGAAATACTTCAAATATTAAATTTGAAATGTTTATACCAGCAACTGCAAATGGATAATCTCTATCTTGTTCTAATATTTCATCAACCCATTCTTTATGATTCTCTACTAAATGAACTAAATTTAATAATCCCATTACACCCATACCTCTAAAATCTCTTTTTGGATCATCACTTTGAAATCCAAATTTTTTCCATAATGTTGATTTACTTGAAAATGGTTCCAATGGGTATAATAAATTCCATAGTTTTGATAGATGTTCTTGATGATCTACATTTGATTCATCATATAATGTTGATTTCTTTTGATATAATATTTTAATTGTTTGAGATTGTTTTGCCGTTATCTTTTTTGATCTATCTATATGTGATCCTAATAACTCTAATAATTCAATTGATTCTTCTTGACTCTTTAATATATACATTGATGTTTCTTTATTACTCCATGTTAATAATATTTTATTAATACCACCACTTCCATTAGCTGTTGTTGTTGTTGTTGTTGTTACTGTTGCCGAATCGTTTTCATTTTCATTATTTAATGTAGCAGTAGTTGATGGAGTAACTACGGTTGAATATTTTATATTATTATCTTTATCCTGTTGTTGTTTATTATCTTTAAATTTTTCAATAAAGTTTGAAATTGATTTTGGGGGTGAGAATCTTTCTCCAAATATAGTTGGATCTGATGTTGTTCTTCTTAAAGGAGATATACCCAAATTCCATGTATTTTGTCTAACTCTATCAAATAGTGATGGTAATCGATTACCATTATTATTATTATTATTATTGTTATTATTATTATTATTATTATTGGTGTTGTTATTATTATTTCCATTTTCAAAATTTGATTTTACAGCGAATAATTGATGAATTGATTTTGTTGATAGTACAGTTTGAAATTCAAATCTAGGTTCAACATTTTCATCCAATAAAGTTTCTGCTTCATTTACAATGAATATTCTACTTTCATTACCTTTTTCTGTTGGAATATTTGATAAATCCGATAATTCTTTACATTGATAAAATGTAATTTTACTACTTTCATCAATATCAATTAATATTGATGATTCTTCATTGCTTGAAACGTAAAATCTATCTCCTTGTAATCTTAAATCTTCTAATTCTAATTTTAACTGTATTGATTTAAAAAGAAGTGTTAATATCTAGATTGACTATATCATATAAAACAAAATTTAAATACATACTATATTTAATTGTTTGTTTAATTTAATTAATCTATCATCATGTTCATCGTGTTGTTGTTGTTGTTGTTGTCGTAGCTGTTGTTGTTGAACTTCGTTATCATCGATACTATTGTTATTGTCGTCGTTGTTGTTGTTGTTGTTGATGTTAATGTTATCATTACTCATTAACCTATAATCTTCTTCTTGAATTAAATTTCTTTGTATTTCTATATCCTTTTTTAATTGGTCTTTTCTTTCTCTTCTTAATTTATATCTATCCATCATTTTTGTTTATTTTATTCTTCTGTTGTCGATATTATTATATTAGTTTATAGTTTTGAATATTGTATAATACAAAGATATAATATATAAAGTAGTGTATATGTATAGGTTGTTGTTGTTGTTGTTGTTGTTGTTGTTTTAAAAATAAGTGAATAGATAAAAATAATAAAATAATTATTATAATTATGATAGTAGATATTAAAATTAAAAATAAAATTTAAATTGTTTTTAAAAGTTAGATGGGTAGAAAAATCTTTATTTTTTTTTTGTTGTGATGAGGTGGGTGGTATATATAATTATGTATGTGTGTGTTTTTTGTTTTTTTTTTCTGTGTTGTGTGATATAAGTTTTAAAGTGTTGTTATATTTGCGCATAAAACATTTTTATTGGACAGTAGTTTATAACAATAAATTAATTATATAATATTATATTAAAACATATAATATATATATATATATATATATATATATTATAATTATAATATGCATACACACGCACAAAAAAAAAAATCTTGCACTTTGCTATATTATTATCTTAAAAATTAATATCAAAACTCTATCTTTCTTTTTAATATCATAACTACTTTTACTAAACGTTGATTTTTTTTTATTATATTAACTGATTGAATAAAGAAATGGGGCTTGTGTATGTGTGGGAAATTTTAAAAAACAATGTGTGTGTTTATGTGTTATTATAATTAAATGCGTTTGGGAGACCACTTTAAAAAAAAAAAAAAATTTGTTTTTTTTTTAATTTTCAATTAATTTGAAAATGAATACGTATAAATTTCCGATTTTGCAGAGTGTTACTTTTTTCGTTCTTCAAATATTAGTTTAGTTTAGTTTTATCAAATAATACACGTGTTTAATTATTATAGTATATTGTTAATTTAGTAATGGGATGATCAATATTGAATTTGAGCTTCTTTTTTTTAATTTTCGTTTTTTTTTAATTAAAATTTAATTTAATTAAATTTTTTCTTTTTTTTCATTTTTTTTTTTTTTTTTTTTTTTTTTAAAAAAAACTATAATTTAAAAATTTTTAAATTAAAAGAAACAGGTGGG
>JACAFY010017753.1:0-13962 GCA_015252635.1 Dictyostelium capitatum | reverse complement strand
AAAAAAAATATAAAATAAAATAATTAAAAAAAAAAAATAAAACTATAAAAAAAAAAAAAAAAACAAAAACAAAAACAACAAAAACAACAACAACAACAACAACAACAACAACAACAACAACAACAACAACAACAACAACAACAAAATAGTAACTGTTGTAATTGCGATAATAATAATAATAATAATAATAATAATAATAATAATAATAATAATAATAATAATAATAATGACTACAACATGGAGGATTTAATAGAAATAATTCATTCAGAAAGAAATAATAGATTAATAGCAGAAAAGATGTTGAAAGAAAAAGAAGCAACACTTGAGTCAATAAAGAATGAAATCAATCAAAAAGATGAATTTCAAAAAAAATTACTCTTGCTTGCAACTTTGGAAATCAATAAAAAGAAAAATGCTCAAAATCAATTGAATGAAATATCCGATCAAATACATGTACTTTTAGAGACAATTTCAAAACAAACCATTTTAAATAATAATAATAATAATAATAATAATAATAATAATAATAATAATAATAACATGTTAATATCGGTTGATAGTAATTTAGTTGAACAATTTGAATCAATTTCAAACATTTTAAAAACAATTCAAGAAAGTAATAATGGCTCAGATAGTAGCAATAATAGCAGCTGCGGTAACAGTTTAAATAACTCTGTCGTGCATGGCAATTTACAAACAAATGGCGACTATTCAAACTCTGAAGAATCTTTGTACTTAGGTTTAGTTAAAATATCAAAAAGTGGTTTACCATTTAGTTTTTCAGATATTATCTCTTAATTTAAATATAGCTTGTGGGTTATCATTTCATTCTCTAAAATAAATAAACAATGGCATTTTTAAAGATATCTTTTTTTTTTTGGTGATTGGATATTTAATTTTTTTTTTTTTTTTAAATTTTATTTTGGATTTATTTTTGTTTTCATTTTGTGTTATGGCAACAGTTATATTACCAATGTATATTCAAAAACAAATTATTAAAATAATTTGTAATGATATTAATAATAAAAATAGATTGTTTAAAAGTGGTTTAACTTCAAAGGAAACATGTTTAATGTCAATATCATTGGTTTGTCATTGTTATTTCGAAACAGTTTCAAATAACATAACTGTATCGAATGATTTTCAATGCTTTTCTGGCTCTATTAATAAGCGAAATTACATTAGAGTTGAAATGGAAAACCATTTTATATATAAAAGATTAATGGGTTTAATTCAACAACAACAATCCAAATATACCTTACTAAAATATGAAAATATAACTGAAATAACATTAAATGTTAATGAATGGCGTGTACGATTAGAAAAACCAAGCCCGATTATTCCATTAATCAATAAACTGGTCAGTGAAAAATTTATAAATTTAGAAAAGTTGTATATATCAAGTGATATAAGATTCGATTTTTCAAGCGATTTTAATTTCAAAAGGTTAATATTTAAAGATTGGCACATGGATTTCACAAATGAATTACATTCAAATATTAGAGATCTTGAAAATTTAATAATTTGTTTAACTAGATTAAATTTTAGTCAAAATCAAATAAATGATATTTTCAAACATTTTCAATCAATATCAAAACTAAATGTGCCAATTATCAATGAAACAACATCAACATTCACATATAAATCAATATATGAAAGTTTTATTCAACAGGATGGGAGCTACAGTGAAAATTGTCTTACAAATTTAGAAAAATTTAGGGATGTCGATTTAAACATTGATGATATGTATTATGTTTGTAAACTATCACCAAATTTATCAAATATTACTTTTGGTACTTGTATTGATAACTTACTTTTCCAAATTGGTATTGATAATGAAGATGTCTCTGAAATTACACCTTGTATATGCAGTTCAAAACAATGCAATCAAAATTCAAAAGAATATTGGTATAATGTTTCAAATTATATTTCTCAAAGTAAACATTTAAAACATTTTATTTTAGAACACAGATGCACAGAAAAACTAATTCCAGAGGTAATGGATGGGGAAGATGACAATGAATTTGATTATTCACTTATGATAAACAAATATTTGTCAAATAAATTCATGAACCAAGTTATATCGATAATTTCAACAAACAACTATCTAAATATTCTTGAATTTAATAATGAAATACCTCACCCAAAACAATTTATAGATAAAGTTAAATCTATTAAACCAAATTTAAAATTTACATTTAAATAAATAAAACCGTTACACATTAAACAAAAGTCAATCACATAACCCAGTAAAAAAAAAATAAAAATTTTTAATTAAAATTTGTTTTGTCATCTGCTCAACACAGCATATTTTTTTTTTAATTTATTTAAATTCATACTTATTTTTAAATTCATACTTATTTTTAAAATATAAGGCAACAATGGGTAGAACAAGTACAAAAAATCAAGTTTCACAAGAACAAATTACAGTAACAAGTAGTGGAAGAAAAATAATTAAACCAACAAGTGTCTTAGATCCACAACCAATAGGTGCAAATAACAGTAACAATAAAAAGAATAATAAATTAAAAGATAGCGACAGCGAAAGCGAAAGTGATAGTGATATTAGTGAAGAAGAACAAACACAAAAATCAATTATAAATAATAAAAAGAAAACAACAACTGTAAATAGAAAAGAAAAAGAAACATCAGCAAAAACAAAGAAATCAAATAATATTACACAAAATGTAGAAAATTCCGATGAAGAGGATGACCAAGATGAAATAACTTTACCAGTACAGCCAAAAAAAAGAGGCAGAAAACCAAAACAACAATCATCATCATCCTCCTTAGCAACAGGTGACGGATCATCAATTACTAAAAAATACACCCAACGTGAATTAGACATTATCACAAAACAAAATAGAATGGTCTATATTAAATTTATCTTATTTTCAATTGCAATGGTAGTTGTACCTTTAATGTCATTTAGATTGTTTAATACTACCATTGGTGATTATTTAGGTATTAATAGAACTGATAGGGTTACATATGCTGGTGTTGCCTCATTACTTGGTTTAATTTCTGTTATGGCATCATACAGTATAATGGCATATTATGAAGATTAATATCAAAACAAAAAACAAAAAAAACAAATAAACTATACAACTAAATGATAATTTTTTTCACAACTATAAACTATTAAAAAAAAAAACAACAGGAAATATGTATACATGTTGTTACTGTATGTGTATTAATTTATTATCTATTGTCTATTTTTAACTTCTTGGATTTGGTTTTCTATGTTTTCAATTTCTTTTAATTTTGCATTATAAACTTTTGAGTGTTCATCTGTTTTTGATTTTTGACGATCTTTTAATACTTTGTTTGGTGCATTATTAATTGATGCTTCGAGTTGTAACAATGTTTTTTTAAGGGTTTCTGATTCTTGTTGTAATTTTCTTAAAATGCTAATTAAATTTAATAATTCATCATTGTTTGCGCTAGATGTTGGTGGAGGTGGTGTTGATACTGTTGTTTGATGTGATATTAATGTTGGTGGTGTTGATATACTATATACTATTGGTGGTGTTGATGCCGATGTGATTGATGCAGATAATGCTATATTGTCATTACTAGTTGTGATGGTCGAAATTGGTTGAATTGATGAAGATGCTTGATTAAGTGGTGAATTACTTTTAAATGTTGTTTGTACAGGTGGGGCCGTTGTAGTTGTAGTTGGTGATGTAGTTGTTGTAATTGGTGGTGATAATGCTGTAGTTGTTGTATTTGGTAATGATGCTGTAGTTGTGGTGGTAGTTGTTGGTTGTTGAATTGGTGAATTATTTTGTTGAATTGGTATAGATTCAGGTGGTTGTTCGTTCGTTGTTGATATTGATGATATTGATGATGTGCTATTATTTACATTTTGATAATTGCTAGCAGAAGAAATCGATAAATCAAGACTATCTGTCAACATTGGTGAGGACATAGTAAGGTTATTATTGCTATTATTTGGATTTTCGATGTTTCTATCATTTCTATCACCTCTTTCTCTTTTTCTTCTTTTATGTTCACCATCACCTCTATGTTCTCTTGGTTCTCTATGTTCTCTTGGGTCTCTATGTTCTCTTGGTTCTCTACCTTCTCTATGTTCTCTACCTTCTCTATGTTCTCTATGTTCTCTTCTTTCGCTTCTGTGCTTTTTCTTTTCTTCCAATGGATTACCATCAGCCGACATTGCTATTGATGTAATTGGAGTATTATTTGTTGAAGAAGGATTTAATGCTGATTGTTGAAGTGGTGATAAAATACCTGAACTACTACTTCCAATACTTTTTGATAGATCGTCACCACCTGGTGATTTAAATTGTTCAGATATTGGTGAGGGAGGCATTGGGATTTTGATTTTCAAACTAGTTGGACCTGGTGAAGGTTGTTGATTGTTATTGATACTTAAGTTGTTGTAATTTTGGTTTTGATTTTGACTATGATTTTGATTTTGATTTTGATTTTGATTTTGATTTTGATTATTATTGTTGTTATTATTATTTGTGTTAACAAAATTATTACTAAATGTTCTTTCTCTGCCTCTATCACTTCTTGGTTTTCTTTTTTGATTTCCACTTGGCGATCGATCTTTTTCTAATGGTGATCTTTCAGCCATCGTTATTGGTTTACCACCATAACGATTATTATAACCATCATCACCAAATCCATCATCATCCATATTATTATTGTAATTTGATCTACCTCTATTGTTGTAATTATTATTGTTGTTGTTGTTGTAATTATTATTGTAATTGTTATAGTTGTTGTTGTTATTTGTTTTAACTCTAATTGTTCTAATTTGACTTTCCATATATTCATCCATTGATTCATCGTTACTATCATCATCTATAACTATTTGATCATCAGCTTTCTCTTCAAATATAACTGGATCTTTTGAATTATGACTAAATAATTCACTACCATATTTCTCTTTTAAATCAGCCAATGATACAAATTCTATATCTTCTGAATCTACATAACCAGGTTTAATTACACGTACTAATTCTTCTTCAATCTTTGCAAGTTCAGTAACCTTCTCTCTATTATATGACCTAAACTTTCTTTTAACTATTTCCTTGGTTGCAGGCGTTAAACCTGATGGTAATGTATTATTTATCAAATTTAAGTTTGGTGGTGTAGTTGTTGAAGTTGTTGTAGTAGTAGTAGTAGTTGTTGTTGTTGTTGTTGTTGTTGTTGCCATATTATCGGTTATTGGTTGTTGTGGTTGTTGTACAATAGTTGGAGATTCGTTTACTACGATCATTTGACCAATGTCCGCAGTTTTAAAATAGTTTACTTTATCAAATGTTTTATGAGATTCAACTACACATGGTAAATCAACTAAATTTGCAGCATATTCTTGTTCACCAAATTTAAATTGTATTGATCTATCATTCTTGAATTGAAAATCAATTGGTAAATCCATTTGCTTTTGCTTTATCATTTTTCTAACTCTTTCTGCCAATTGATTTGGTAACCTAAATAATAGTTGATCCTCTGAATCATGTGGTCTACCATACCCTGGTAATCCACCTTCTATTTGATTATTATATACATTATTGTTGCTATTGTTATTGTTATTATTATTATTATTATTATTATTATTATAGTTGTTATTGTTGTTATTATTGTTGTTATTATAGTTGTTATTGTTATAGTTATTACTATAGTTATTGTTATTATTATTATTATTGCTGTTATTATAATTTCCGCCTCCGCCTCCTATGGAATTTGTATTAACTTCTATTGAAAAATCGAAATTATTGTTCATATTGTGAAATTTATGTTTATCTATTTGTTTGGTAACATCGAAAATTAAAAATGAAAAAATTTGAAAAAAAGTTTTTTTTTTTTTTTTTTCCAAAATCAAATTTTTTTTAAAATATCAATCAAACAATGACCACCAACCAAAATAATAAAGAATTACCAGATTATTTAATAAATATTGAAATATTAAAGACATTAGTTGATTATTTATTAATTGATAGATATCATCATAATATTAGTGACATATCAAATTTTGATAGTAATAAAAATAATTACCACATTAGTGGCTATTACAATAATCATAATGAAATAGTTCAATTATCACTAATTTCAAAGAAATGGTTTACCACAATATCAAAATTAATTTCAACTTATATTATAAATAATGATATGTTACATTGGTTTCAACCATCATCATCATCATCATCATCATCATCATCATCATCATCATCATCATCATCATCATCACCATCATCATCATCATCACCGAACTATAATTATATTAAATATAATGAAAAATCAAAATATAAATATTATACTGAAGTAATTCCATTCAAATCACAAATAAACAAACAATTCTCAATAATTAAAATCGAAAATTCAATAGTTGAAGATTATTTTAGAAATGTTTTTTTATTGGCAGACGCAACTCAAATCGAAGAAATTATCACCAGTGAACAACATCATCATAATCATAAAAAAGTAATAGTAAATGATAATATTTCAATGGTATACAACGGAAAAATAGACAATTTCGATAATAAGGAAATAAATATAATAGATCAAAATGATATCATTATGAAATTAGCTCGTAGTGGTGGTGATAGTGACAACATTATAAAATTAAATAAATTTCTTTTAACAAATTCATTAGATGATAAAACAATTGATGATTTTTATTTAATTTTCAATAAATTTCATTGTAAACATTTGGTTTTATCGACAACAGTTGCATTTAAAACTCAAATAAAAAATGATAATCATATGGATTATTCAAAATTACTATTCTCAAATCAACAGTTATCAAATGGGTTAGAATCACTTGAAATAGTTGCAACTGATCATATTGAACCAAATTCACTTTTTAATATTAATTCACAGTGTCCAAATTTAACAACTTTATCAATTCCAATACTGTTTCATTATTTAATTAAAGCATTTAAATTGGCTGATAAATATGTATCTGAACTTCAAGATCAAATTAATATCAATATTAACTCTTGTAAAAAAGTATCTGCTAGAAAATTCATTTATTGTGAAAATAAAATTGGTATTTTAAAATCAGAATATATGAAAATGATTAAAGAACTATCAGATAATAAAACAATTAAATCATTAACATTATCAAACTATTGCCCTTCAGGATTTGGTTGCTTGGAAATGGAATATGATTTTGGTCACTTCAAATCAATAGTAGATCAAGGTCTATTTCAATTGTTTAAAGATAATTCAACTGTTACCCATTTACGTTTATCAAATATGGAAATACTTTGTCCAGTTTCATTGGCTGGTCTAAAATTTAATAAAACAATTAAAACAATTGAATTGATTTGTAGTTCATTCACTATTCAACCAAAAGGAATTTGGACTTTTCTATTTGAAAATGTATTTAATAATAATCAATCTGCCATTAAAAATGTAATAGTAGAATTAAGTGATCCCTCAACTACAACACATATACTTGAATTATTATCAAATAAAACAACTGTTGTAACTTGTAATTTATATTCAATTACACTACCATTTAATGTCAATCTAAATTTAGATCAGCTCGTCAATGTATTACAAGATGATACACTCGAAAATTTAGTTGAAATTAATTTAAAATTAAATGTCCAAGATAGAATTGAAAAATTAAAATTAATTAAAACAATTTATGACCAAACTTTAATGTTTAATAAAAATAATAAAATTATTAAAATTATTTAAATTATAACCCCAATTTTTAAAAAAAACAGTTTCTATACAACACCCACTATAACACACTTACGTGTAATTTGTGTGAAATAATAATAAATTTAAAACCAATACAAAAAAAGTCAGTTTAATAATAAAAAGTAATTTTTTTAAAATAAATAAATATTATTAAAGAAAATGAACAATTTAACACAATATAGTTTCACTGATTGGAAAACATTTAATGTTGTAAAACATTTTAAAAACTATAAAGAGACATATGATAATTTTAAATGGGAAATTCCAGAATATTTTAATATTGGGCAAGAAGTTTGTGATAAACATGCCCAAGATGAAAATAAAATGAATCATGTTGCAATTAAACATGTTTATGATATTGATAATAATTTATATAAAGAGTAATTATTAATTTATCTAAATAATATGTATATGATATTGATGATTTACAGTGAACATTATATTAATATTAACAATTCACCAAAAACACAGTTATTCATTTAAAGAACTACAAATTAAATCTAATCAATTAGCAAATAAATATATTGAAATTGGATTAAAACAAGGTGATAGAATCGGTGTATTCATACAACAAGGATTTGAATGTGCATTAACTCATATTACAACAATGAGATCAGGTATGATTTCATTACCATTATCAACTTTATTTGGTCCTGAATCATTACAATATAGATTATTTGATTCTAGTGCTGCTTGTGTGATAACTGAAACTGATAACATTGAAAAATTATTAAATGTATTACCTAAATTACCACATTTAAAGAAAATTATTGTTATTAATGGAAACAGTGGTTATGATTTAAGTAATCATAAAAGAGAATATCAAAATATTATTGAAGAATGGAGTGATAAAATTAGTGAACAATATTCAGATCAATTTAAACCAATAAACACAAAATCAAAAGATCCCGCAATTATAATGTATACATCAGGTACAACTGGTAATCCAAAAGGTTGTTTACATGGTCATCAATTATTAATTGGTAGTTTACCTGGTGCACAATTCACTATTTTACCACAAGTATCAACTGGTGACCAAACATTGATAAACACTCTAAAATATTATACACCAGTAAGTTATGAGTGGATTGGCGGTCTATTTGTAGTGTTAATGCCAAGTTTATATTATGGTATTACATTAATTACTTATAAAATGAATGGGTTCAGTGGTAAACAATTAAGTAAATTGTTAAACAAATTTGAAATTACAAATGCATTTTTACCACCATCTGCGTTGAAATTAATGAAATTACAATTATTAAGTATATCTGATCAAAACGACAAAGATTCCATTAAATTTAATAAGTCAATTCAAAATGTAAATAGTGGTGGTGAAAGTGTTGGTGAACAGTTATTAGATTGGGGTAAAAAACAATTTGGTGTTGATATAGCTGAATTGTATGGTCAAACTGAATGTAATTATATGGCAGGTGGCTGTCCGGCAATAATGACTGTTAAAAATGGGTCAATGGGATTACCTTTACCAGGTCATAAAACATGCATTGTTAATTCAAAAACTGGTGATATATTACCAACTGGCCAAGTAGGTGAAATTGCTGTATTATTAGATAACGGTTTAAATAATGGTGGTCACATACCAGTAGTGTTTTTAGAATATTGGAATAATAAAGAAGCAACAATTAAAAAGAAATTTAATAATAAATGGTTAATGACAGGTGATTTAGGTAGAATTGATATTGATGGTTATATATGGTATGTTGGTAGAAATGATGATGTTATTAATAGTAGTGGTTATCGTATTGGTCCAAATGAAATTGAACTTTGTTTATTAAAACATCCATCAATTTCAAATGTTGGAATTATTGGTATACCTGATTCAATTCGTGGTGAAGTTGTTAAAGCATATATTGTATTAAATACATCAATTATACCAAGTGATCAATTAAAATTGGACATTCAAAATTATGTTAAAAACATTTTATCAGCTCATGAATATCCACGTGAAATTGAATTTATAAATGAATTACCTGTAACTACAACTGGTAAAATTATTAGAAATGATTTACGTATATTACATAAATTAACTTTAAATAAAAATAATAAACCAAAATTATAAATTAATAATTATTAAAATATTTGTTATCTTTGTTTTTTATTAAAGATGAAATTCAATATAATAGTAATTTATAAATTGTTCACAATATGTCTTTTTATTTTTAATTAATTAATTATTAATAAAATTTATATTTAAATTATTGTTACCATAAGACTCAATTAAATTTGTTTGAAAGTCTGAGTTTAATTTTGTACAAAATGATTTATAGTAATTTTGAGTGGATCTAAAGAATTGATTCATATAAAAACATTCATATTGATAACACATCCAAATGGAGAAACACTTTGGACAACCTTTTTTTGTGTTTTCTGTGCAACGTTCCCTTGTCATACATTTGGAAAAAGAGGTTAACATTGATGAACATTTTTCATTTGATAATGCCCCAACTGTTAAATCAACACATACATTATTACCTTCACTTTTACACATACACATACCATTTGAACCACAATCTGAACTTTCTTTACATGGTTTCAACAATTGGGAATAAACTTTACATTTTTTAGATTGATCATCACACACATGACCTTTGAAAACTTGACATTCTCTTGTTGAATTACATAATGTACCAATTGATTTTTGAAAGTTCATTATACATTTACCAGCAGTGCATGAATGAGATAATGGACAATTACTACTATCTTTACATGGGCCATTATCTAATTCTAATGGTATACATTTACCAGTGGATAATTGACAATAATTACCAAATTGACATTGATTATTTTCAATGCAAATACCACCAACATCATCAATTGAACATTTACCTTTAATACATCTTGAGTTACTACAATAACTTGATATAGGGTTACATTCATCACCAATGTATAATATATCTTTACAAACTGCATTAAAACAGACACTACCAGGTGCACATTGATTTGTTAACTCACAACGATTTCCATTTGAAATATTTACAATACATGTTTTATTTGATGTACCATCATTACCAGTACTACTACCACACCAATATGGATATTGACAATCTGAACTATAATAACATGTTTGACCCAACTCTTTTTTTTTTGGGTTTGATAAACATAAATCTGATGCAATTATAAATTTAAAAAATATTATAAATACTATTAAATAATTTAATATTTTCATTCTTTAAATATTTTATTATAAAATTAATGAATTCTATTTTTTTTTTTTTTAATGTTTTTTATATCCAAACAAAAAGGCATATATATATTTAAAAAAATTAAATTTAATTAAAATTATATATGTTTGTAAATCATTATTATAATTTGTATTTCCAAACAAAGAAACAGTATTGTTAATGTAGATTTTCAAAATAATCCCATTAAGGTGAGGTAATCATATAAAACACACCAAAAGTTTATTTTTTGGGTGTGTTCTATTTTTAAATTATGTTTTTTTACGAGGAATCTAGATTTTGATCTATTAATACTAAATTTACTTATGTACTGTTTTCTATGTACTTTTTATTTAAATTATAATTGTGCAAATAATAGTTTTTTAGATATTTAGATGTTTGGGTACCAAAATGTAACAATGCTATAAATTCAAGCGCGATCTCTTTTTTTTTTAAAAAAATTTTATTAAAAATAATTTTTTTTTTTTTTTTTTTTTTTTTTTTATTTTATTTTTTATAAAAAAAAAAAAAAAAAATTTAATATACAATGGTGAATATGTGTTCAGATGTTTCTACTCCACCATCACACATAATCAAGAATACAATTTCAATTCATAATATGCTAGAGAGATTAAGTAAAAAGTGGAATAATGGCCTTACAAAGATCGTCATTCCCCACCATCTAATCCAATATTGTACTATGACAACCAATTAATAACAAAAAAAAAAAAAAAATTTAATTTGATGATGCATTTTGGAAGAAAGCATTGTACCTGTTTAAAAAAAATTATTAATATAAATTAAAGAGAATAAATAATAATATTCCAAAAACAATATATTATACCAAATTTAATTAAATTTAATTAAAAAAAAAAAGGAATAAAATGGAATTATTGGTAATAATATAATTTTTTTTTGGACATTTATTCCAAATATTCTGCCTTTTTTTCTGTGCGTGATGTTATATTATGTCATTATTATTAAATCTACCATTAATTATTTAATTCACCTGGCATATTTATTTTACAACAAAAAAGACAATATTGTAAAATAATTCACAAATGACTTAAAAAGTTGTTATACATTGCGTTAGCCTCACCCGACAATTGTCACAATAACAGGTGGATACACATTGTTTAAGAGGGGTAAAAAAGTAAGGTTTGTATGAGGAGCGAAATTAATTCAAAATTAATTAAAATAATCAAAATATTATTTTTGAACTCAATTTTTTTCGATTATAGAAATTTCCCTTTTTTTTAAAATTCATGAAACAAATGTTTAAACAACCATAACTATTAAAGTATTTATTCGTTAACAAAAAAGTGGGTTTATTATATCAATTAAAATTTACTTACGCTGGGATTTTTGTAGAGAAAATGACTGAAAATGGATTCCTACATTTTTGCTTAACACACTATTTCCTAAACTCAATTCAATAAACACTTTTTGTTTATTGAATTGGAATTTTTATGTTTGTTTTTCTTTATCAGATAAAAAAAACACAACCCAAATTTTAATTTAATGAAAAGTACAATATTGTTGTTAACAAATATATATATATATGATTGATTGATGATTATTTTTATTTTTTAACAATTTGGATTACATCTTCATCTTCTAAAATATGATTAATACCAACACGTTGTGGGCAATGTTTTGCTGATAAACCCCAAACAATACCATATTTAAATTGATTTACCAATTCTTTATGAAGATAACGACAAATATCTTCCATTGTTGCACCTTGTCTTAGAATTAATGCATCATTAAAATCTGGTGATGCTCCTCTAAGTTTTGTATAAACACGAACTAAATTTAAATAATCCCAAATTTTATCCAAAAGGAAATCTAAATTCAAATCCATATTACAACTAATTACAACTGAATGTGGTTGTCTTGATAATCTATCTACATCTTCCATTGACATATGATCCATTTTATTATAAACCTAAAAAGTAATAGTGATAATATTAATATCATGGTATCATTAATTATTATTACTATTATTGTTATAACGTACATAAAGACATCTAATATATGAACGTCTACCTTCTATTGCATCAATTAATTCATCAACAGTTGGATCACAACGAACAACTAGATCACAATTAAAAATTTTATATTCATGTAAAATTGATTTTGCCAATTTCTCTGTAATCTTTGTAAGTGTTTGAGTTGCTGTGAAATTTACACCACCTGCAGTCTTTAATTTATAATATATATTTGGTGGTGCTGAATTTAAACGAATACCAATTTGTTCCAATTCTTCACTTAATAATCTTTTTTGAATTTCACCTTTATTTGCATCCAACATCATTAAAATTAAATCCTATATATACAAACTTTAAAATTAGTTACCAAGTGAAAATAACAATAATGAATACCAATAATCATTAAATACATACAGCAGTTCTTGCAACAGCAATAACTTGTCTACCTCTACCTCTACCTTGAGAAGCACCTTCAATAATACCTGGTGTATCTAATAATTGAATTCTTGCACCTTTATGTTGAATTACACCTGGAATACAAGTGAGCGTTGTGAATTCATATGCTGCTGCTAATGATTTTGTTTCTGTAAGTTTGGTTAAAATTGTACTTTTACCAACTGATGGGAAACTATAATGAGAAATAGACATTAATATCAATCAATTGATTGATTAATTAATTGTAAAAAATTATAATTAATCTTACCCAATTAAAGCAACTCTAGCATCACCAGATTTTAAAACTTCAAAACCTTCACCACCTTTACCAGATGACTTTGGTGGTTCTAAAAGTTGTTGTCTTAAACGTGCTAATTTTGCCTTTAACATACCTAAATGATGTTCTGTGGCTTTATTTTTTTGGGTTTTAGCCATTTCATTCTCTATATCTTTAATTTTTTCTAAAATACCCATTTTTATCTATATATTATTATTATTTTTACAAATCACCACAACACTACAAAAATCATAAATTTCAAAAAATTTTCAAAAAAAAAAAAAAAAAAAAAAAAAAAAAAAAAAAAATTTTTTTTTTTTTTTATTTTAAAATTTTTAATTTTTAAAATTTAAAAATTTTTTTTTTTAAAAAAATTTTTTTTTTTTTTTTT
>JACAFY010017743.1:0-13912 GCA_015252635.1 Dictyostelium capitatum | reverse complement strand
TACAGACCACATAAAAATAATATAAAATTTTTTTTTTTTTGCATTGTTGTTTTTTTTTTTTTTTGTAAAAACACACTAAATAAAAACAAACACACACACACACACACACACACACACATCAAACAACAGATAAAATAATATAAAATAAAGATATATAAATATTAAAATCATAGTGGTAGGGAAATTAAATTAATTTAATTACCATAAAAAAAAAATAAAAAAAAAAAAAAATTATAAAAAAAAAAATAAATATCAATCACAGTAAAAAAATATAAATTATACATTACCAAATGTCAAACCCAGTATGTGTATGTATAATAAGTATATATAATATGATATGATATATATAGGGAGATGGATAATTATATAAACCATTAAATTTAATTTATTTTTATTTGCGCGTTCAAAAAACTATCATCACACATTATTAATTTATATTTTTTTTTTTTTTTTTAGATAAGTAATGGAACTACCCAAACAAATGGTAGTTTAAATGGTGAATCAGTATCACCAAATAGATTAGGATCATCACCAAATCTTTCAAAAGCATCATGTATGTGTATATTATAGATATCAACACCGCACAATACACATATTAATAATTTTTTTTTTTTTTCATAGCATTTGATTTAAATGGTAAAAAAGCAACCAAAAGTAATGTTGTTAGATTATTATTAAATAGAACAAATTCTGGATCAAATTTAATACCAAAAAGAAGATCGGAATTAGAAGATGAAGATGGTATCACTAATTTTGGAAATATGTTAAATATAAGTGGTGGAGTTTGTAAAACACCAGATTCATCACCAAAATCATCTTATATAAGTAATAGAGAAAATAAAGAACATAGTAGTAGTGTTGGTAGTAGTAGTAGTGGTGGTAGTGAAACAGGACAAAATAGTAGAAGTGGTAGTCTTGGTAATAGTAATAATAATAGTGGTGGTAATAAATCAAATATAAATGGTAGTGGTAGTATAAGTAGAATTAATTTAATGAGTAATTTAAATAATAGTAAACTGTCATTAAATGGAGACATATCAACATTATCAGGATCATCAGCAAATCAAATTGATAGATCATTATGGACAGTACGTTCATTTAAAGAACATCCAAATTTAGTTGATATAATGGAAAGAATTAAACCGGTTTCACGTGCAATTTCATTTGGTCAAATATATGCATCTGAAGAAACACAATTTGAATTTGATCCTTTAATTGGTCGTGATAATATTCTTCAATTGATTTTACAACATTTACAATTTGAAGGTCTTATGGATGCTAGAAAAGTATTGGAAGAAGAAGCAAAAATAAATTATCCTGAATACACTATAAATGAATCACGTCTTGTAACATTACTTCGTGCCGCTTTAAAAGATTCTGATAAAGTATTTGATTTAACTTTAAACGATAGAGAAAAAGATTCACAATTACAATTAGAAGAACATTTAGCATTTTTAGGTTTATTTAAAGATGGTAGGTACACAAATATTATTACTATTATTATTATCATCATTATACAGCATATACTAACTAGTTAATTACGCATCCACAGAATCACAAACAGATATAGTTGAAGATGTAAATATTTATGATGAACCAGAAAATTCAAATATTATATACGTTGAAGATAAAGATAAAGATAAAGATACAAATAAAGATTCACCAACATTGGGAGCAACAAGTGGATTATCAAATAGCACAGTTGGTATTGGTAGTGCAAATAATAATAGTAATAGTAGTAATTTAGGAAGTGGAAGTATGTTTTTCAATAATAGTGGTAATAATAATAATAATAGTGGTCCGTCAACACCACCACCAAGCCATTTAAAATCACAATCAATAGCAAATTCACCATTATCAGCATCAACAACAGGAGCAAATAGTGGATCATCATCATCAATTGGACCACAAGTTAAAGCAGCATCATTAAACAAATTGGTAATTTTATTAACACCAGAGAATAATCATGATTTAGAATATACAAAAACATTTTTACTCATGTATCAATCATTTACAACACCTGAAATGTTATTACAAAAATTAATTCAACGTTATCATGTACCACAAAAACCAGGTCAATCAATTGCAGATTGGAGACAACGTTCAACTCATATTCAATTACGTGTTTTAAATGTATTGAAAACATGGATCAAAGATTACTTTTCAGATTTTAGTGAAAAATTAATTCAAGCAATTAAAACATTATTGGAAAGTATGAGACAAGCTGGTAATATGTCCTATGCAAAAGTTATTTCTGATGCATTAAATTCTGGTTTAAAAAAGAGTGGTAGAAACAATACTGTATTCACTACACCTGCACCTGAACCAAAAGTACCAAAAAATATTTGGTCACATAATCTCGATATTTTCTCTGTGGATGAAGAAGAAATTTCAAGACAATTGACATTGATGGACTTTGAAATATTTTCAAATATTAAATCAACAGAATTACTTAATCAAAGTTGGAATAAACCAAAATTACGTCATCGTTCACCAAATGTATTGGAATTAATTGGTAGATTCAATGAAATTTCACAATGGACAGCTACATCAATATTATCATATCCAAAAGTTAAAGATCGTACTAGAATAATGGGTAAATTCATTAAAATTGCAGAATATTGTTGTCGTCAATTAAATAATTTCAATACTTCAATGGCAATTTTATCAGGTTTAAATGCTGCTTCAGTACATCGTTTAAAATTCACAAAAGAAGATTTACCAAAACATACTCAACAAGTTTATGTTGAACTTCAAGCATTACTTGGTTCTGCTCAAAATTATAAAGAGTATCGTGCATTATTAGCTAAAGCAAATCCACCTTGTTTACCATATCTTGGTGTTTATTTGACAGATTTAACATTTTTTGAAGAAGGTAATCCTGATTTCATTCAAGGTTTCATTAATTTTGGTAAAAGAAAGCTTATCTATGGTTCAATTTCAAATGTACAATCATTTCAAAATACAAAATATAATTTACAACCAGTTTATCAAATTACAAAATTATTAAAAGGTTTCAAATTATTAGAAGAGAATGAATTATACACTAGATCAATGTCTTATGAACCTAGAAATAAAGAGAGACAAGTAAGTAATTTAAATAATATTGATGTTTACTACTACCACAACACCAATAAATCATACTAACCTTTTTTACTTTTTTTTCTCAACAGGAAATTTTATAAAGCAATTAAATTTGTCACTCAAAATTCACTCTTTGTAATAGTAATAATAGTAATAATAGTAATAATAGTAATAATTAATAATCAAAAAAAAAAAAAAAAAAAAAAAAAAAAAAAAAAAAAAAAAAAAAAAAACAAAAAAAAATAAAAAAAAAAAAAAAAAAAAAAAAAAAAAAAAAAAAACACAACATCCATATCTCATCTCCACAATTCATTAAACTTTATCAAAAAACATAAAAAATAAAATAAATTATTTTTTTTCTATAACTTATAGCAATATTCTATATTACACTTATAGTGTATGTGTTGTGTGATATTCAATCATTTATAAAATATATTTATATTTCTAATTTTTTTTTTTAAAGAATCTAAAATTTAATTTATTTAATTATATTATATTTTAGTCATTGAAATGATAGAAGTTTTACTAATCACAGCATTTCTTTGTGCATTTACAATTGTTAGCACAATTGGTTTCACATTTGCATTCATTACATTTGCAAATTTGTTGATCTTTTGGACATGCACATTTATCTTTACAACATGTGCAATCTCCTTTACAGCATTTACAGCAGTTTGTCTATGAATTATTTAAAGAAGTAGAAATAGAAATAGAAATAATATATCATTAGAATATATAAAAATAAATAATTATAGTTTTGAAAAATATTTTATTATTTGTAACCTACCATTTTTAATTAATTACTTTGATATCTATTTGAATTTATAAATTGAATGAATATTATGAAAATAATGAAATTTACAAGTGAGTGTTGTTTTTTTTTTCCAAATTTACTGAAAATAAAAATAAAAAATAAAAAAAAATAAAAATTAAACACCAAATAAAGAAATTTCTTTTATTTAAATTTTTAATAAGATTTTGAACAGACACCCACACACATACAAACACCCCTACACCCTTAAAAAAATCATTTTTCATTTCCCATATTTACATGTGTATACAAATTTGAAAACTACTCTATATTTATGTTGTGTTGTTGTAACTTTTTATTCATTTATTGTCCAATCAATTTCTTCAACTTTTTTTGACTTTAAATATTCATTTGCTTTTGAAAAGTGTTTGCAACCTGTAAATGACTTTATTGATAATGGACTTGGATGACCAGATGTTAAAATACAATGTTTTTTACTATCGAATAACTTTTCTTTTTTCTTTGCAAATCCACCCCATAAAACAAACACAATTGGTTGTTCTTGTTGATTTAAAATTCTAATGTTGACAATTAGTATTAGTATGAGCCTGGGTGTGTATATTATGTATACGCGCATATTAATTACATACTTTAAAACAGCATCAGTAAATTGATACCAACCATAATCTTTATGAGAATTTGGAGTAGCTTCTTCAACAGTTAAAGCAGCATTTAAAAGGAATACACCTTGTTTAGCCCATGGTTCAAGAAATCCATTTGAAAGTGGTCTTTTGAAACCAGGAATATCAGTTTCCAATTCTTTATAAATGTTAATGAGTGATGGTGGTGGTTTAACACCTTGTTTAACTGAAAATGATAATCCATGAGCTTGGCCTGCACCATGATATGGATCTTGACCAACAATTACAACTTTAACATCTTTTAAATGTGCATAATTAAATGCTGAAAATATTTCATTCTTTGGTGGATAAATTGGTTTTGTTGATTTACTATAACATTGATTTAATTTCTTTATCATATCTTTGAAATATGGTTTACTAAATTCACCTTTTAATGCTTCTCTCCAATTTTTATCTGTAAAGTAACTTTCAATATCATCATAATAATTATTTTCTTTACCACCACTTGTTTTTTCATCTTCAGTTTCTTCATTTTCTTCTTCCTCTTCTTCTTCTTTTTCATCTTTTTTAACTTTTTGTTTTTTACTTGTAACAGTTGTCTTTTTTTCTTTTTTCTCTTCTTCTTTTTCTTCATCAGATGATTCAACCTTTCTTTTCTTTTGAGCAACCGCTTTTTTAGTTTTTTTTTCAATTACTTTTTTCTCTGGTTGTGCAACTTCATCATCTTTTACTTCTGCTCCATCATCATCTTTTTTAATTGGTTGAAAAAAATCTGTAATTTTTCCACTCATTGCTAAATTTGTTTAATTATTTAAATGAGCTATAAAAATAAAAAATAAAAAAAAAAAAAAAAATTTTCAATAATATTTTCATAAATTTTTTTTTTTTTTTTTAGTTCGAAAATGATTTTTTTATCGAAATTGTTGTCGTATTAATTTAAATGTATAATATATTATCTCTTTTTAGAAACGATAATAATAAACGAAAATATAATAGATTTAGTGCATAAACTAAATAATAATAATGTTTATGTTTGGCACTAAATGGGGTTATCAAAAACAGATTTATTTCCAAAACTTTGTTTAATAAATTGAAAAGAGGAGAGATACCAATATTAACTGAGGAAGAAATTCAATGTATTCATTAAGGTGACTATTTATAACACTAATATGGCTTCTTGTTTGTGGTGAAGTCGATGGATTACCATTATTTTAACCATTACCATTGTTGTTATTGTTATTTGTAACTTGAATTGTTTTTAAGGTTTTATTAAAAAATTTACCTTAATATCTTGGTACTGGACACCACAACCACCAGCACCACAACCACCAACACCACAAGAAACTTTTGTGGTGTTGCTGATTGTAATTCACCAATTTAATATGAGTAAACCAGTACCAAGATCACACGTTAAAGAAAAAAATAAAAATAAAAATTAAAAAAATTAAAAATTATTAAAAAAATATTATATGTTCACACACACAATTTTTATGTTTTTCACTAAAAAAAAGAAAATTTATTCTAAAAGTAGAGTATTTCTTTATTGATACTAAATTATATAGACACACACACACACACAAATTAAAAAATTCATTTTTTATGTGTAGTTAAACTAAAAATAACTATGGGTAAAGAAATAGAGATGAAAATGATCATGAAATTTTCATCATTGGCTCTAATTAGAGAATAAAGTATATCCATTGTATATCTATAACATTATCTTTTTTTTTTTTTTAGTCTCCTGTCTGCTTTTTAGATAATTTCATATGTTTCATTTGGTAAATATAAATAAAATTTAGTTTTTATAAAAAAAAAATCTTCAAAGTAATAGTTAAACTATTAGAGCCAAACATAAAAATTATTATTTTTTAGTTTATTTATGCATTAAATATACTATATTTCATTTTATTATTAATATTTACAAAAAGAGATAATATTTGCTCATATAAATTAATGCGACAATATTTTCGATAAAAAAAACTTTTTTTTCTGAAAATGTTATTTTTTCTTTTATTGGAAGTACACTTTTCTTATAGTTTATCCACCTTCATCATATAAAATTTAAGATTATTTAACATTAATTATCTCTGTGTTGCACAATTGGGAAATCAAATATATTTAATTATCAGAAAAAAAAATAAGAAATTAAAAAAAAGTTGAGAAATTTCAAAAAATCTAAAATATTTTTAAAAAGATTTTTTTTGGTCAACAACCGTTTAACACTCAATACACATCATTGTTATATGTAAATTTTAGTTATACACAACATATTTCTGTTGTATTAATAGTATAAACAAGATGAGTGCATTACAATCATATGGTCATTTAATTATGTTTGGTAAAAATTCACATAATCAATTGGGTGTTGCAATTGATAAAGAATTTATTTATAATCAGTATGTATGGGATTAATTAATTATAAATAAACAAACCTCACAAAGTGATATTAATAAATATTTGATCCATTGTACAGAGACAATTATACAGGTGTACCAACATTATTACCATTTTTTAATAAAGTTATTAAAATTAGTTGTGGTGTTCAACATACAGGATTAATTACACATGAGGGTAATTGTTTTACATTTGGAGCAGGTGCATTTGGTAAATTAGGATTAGGTGATAGTGGTGATAGAGCACAGCCAACTAGGGTATTAGGTATACCACCATTAAAAGATTTATGTTGTGGAAATGATCATACTATTGCATTAACAGATACAGGTATTGTTTATACATGGGGAAGTGGATCATTAGGTAGATTAGGAGTTGGTAAAACAGGTGCAATATTTACACCAACTAAAGTATCAGGATTTAAAACTGGTAAACAATTAATGACAAGTGTTTATGCAGGTGGTGCATCATCTGGTGCAATTCAAATTGAAACTGGTGCATTATTTACATGGGGTTATAATAAGTATGGTCAATTAGGTATTAATAATACAACTGATCAATTAACTCCAGTTATAGTACCATTTTTTAGTGGCGGTAATGATCAAACTAGAATATCATCATTTGCAATTGGTGATAGACATATGGCAGCAATTGTTGGTATATCAGGTGAATTATATTGTTGGGGTAATAATGAAGAATATCAATTAGGTGATGGTTCATCATTTAATAAACATGTACCAACAAATATTAAAGTCAAACCATATCAACGTATGAAAAATGTTGAATGTGGTGGTGGATATACATGTGCAACTGGTGAAAATGGTTCATTTTGGGTATGGGGTGCATTTGTTAAAGAATATTTATCAAATGTACCAAAATTATTAATTGAATCTGGTGTACAATCATTTGATTGTTCATCAGATTGTGGTCGTCATGTAATATTAACAACTGAACGTAATGAAGTATTTGCATTTGGTTGGAATCGTTATGGTCAAGCTGCAAATGAAGATGAAGCATATTTAGATACTGTACCAATTTCAAGATGTGATATTATAGCTGGTAAACCATCATCTGTATCAACTGGTTCATATCATTCTGCATTACTTTATAATGATCCATCTGAATTACTTGCTCAATTAATATGGTGTTTAGATCCATTAAAACCACAAAAATTTAAATTTCAAATTGATGAAATCTATCGTCTATCAGATTTACCATCACATCATAAATTTAGAAATTATAATGGTGATTCAATTTTACATTTAATCGCAAAAAAGAAATATTCATATATTGATATTTCATTTTTAAATGGTGGTACTAATATTGATTTATCAATTAATTTTCAAACTTTAAATAATGATGGGTTACCACCATTTTGGTATAATGCAAAATTATTACTATGGCCTATTCAAAAAACATGTGGTTCAAAAAAGAGTGATATCGATTTCACTGATTTGAAAACTGGTGATAATTGTTTACATTACTATGCAAAAAAAGGATTAATTGATGAATTTGCAATTGGTATTTCAGTTGGTGTTGATCATAGTAAAAGAAATAAAAATGGTGATAGACCATTTGATTTATTAGATAAACAAACTGCATTCAATTTAAAAAGTACATATAAAATATATGATATTGGTTTAGTTTATACTGGTGAATATGTAAATTTAGTTAATCAATTAAAACAATCATTACAAGAGAATTTAATTACTGTTACATTAATATCAGATAAATCAAGTGAAAATAGAAATTGTACTGGTTATGTATTCTTTGTATCATCTTCATCACTTACTACACCATTTCAAAAAGACCTATTACTTAATTTTATATCAAAAGGACCAATGGTATCAATTTGGGCGGAAAAAACTAAAATTAATGATCCAACATTAGAATCTTGTATATTTCGTTCACAATTAGTTGACTTTTCATCGCATTCACTATACAATGAATCATTTTCAGTATTGTTAGAAGGTGTTTATAATATGTTTGCAATGAAAGATGCTTCTGCAACTGATGGTCAAGATGAAGATTCTGATAATAAAAATGATATTGATGGTGTATTATCTGTATCTGGTTCTGAATCTATATTCATTTCATGTGATCCAAATAACGTTAAAAAGTTTAAACCGTTATTTGACTTTTTTAAAAAACATAATATCACAATTATACCAAGAGAAAAAAAAGTAATTTCAAGTTGGGTTGTTGTTGTAATTATATCAGATGTTGAATTCACACCATTAATTCGTGATGAAATTTCATTGGCTGAAAATAGAGGTAAACCATTAATTCCAATTTACTTTACTCGAAATAAAAAATTGGATCAAGCTTCTCGTTATACTTTTTCAAATTCTCCAACTATACCATTCACTGATAATGGTTTCAATCAATTACTATTATTAATTAAATTACATTTTAAATTTATACATCAAACAGAACATTTATTAAAAATTAAAAATAAATAAATAAATTTTATTTTAAAAAAAAGAAAAATAAAAAAAAAAAAAGAAAAACAAAATAGAAAAAAAAAAGAAAAAATAAATTTTTTATCATTTTAATTTGAAACTCGACAACGTTTAAAAATATCAGATAAATAAATAAATATATATATACAAATAATTAAAAATGCCTTGTAGTAGATGTAGAGCAACTGGTCATAATTCAAGTATGTTATATATTTATATACAATATAAATATATTATATGGAAAAATAATTTATATTAGTCATATTAATATCGGATTTAAATATATCAGGTACTTGTAATAAACATTTACTTATTAGTAAACCAGTAGTTCAACCAATTTCAATACCATGTCCTATGTGTAAAGCTAATGGAGGTTTAGTTGGAGATGTATATAGCTACCCTTGCTATAAGTGTAATGCAAGTGGATTCATTATAGTTCAAACCACATCATCAATAACACATTAAATGTATAGGTATAATTATATTTATCATATGATAGGTATAATTATAGTAAATACTCAAACTACAACAACAACAACATCCAACTTTTTCAACAACTATTTCAACAAACCCTCTTGCTTTTTTTTAAAAAAAAAAATAACAATCAAAATTCTCCCTATATGCTATAACTACCACTACTGCCCAAATTTTCAAATATTATATTATTTATAGAGTCTTTAAAAGATCTATATATTTTATATATTTTCAAAATAACAATCGTTTCATATGTACTACTAAATTTTATTCATTTTCTTTTTTTAAACAAAACAATAATAAATTATATATTCTCTAAAAAAAATCTGTTTTTTGAACTTTTTTCCTTTTTTTCATTTTTTTTCAAAATTAATTTTCATTTTTTTACAATATTACAGTAAGCAATAACTATGTCAGTTAATAATATAAACAACAATAACAACAACAACAATAATAATGAACAACAGAATAACTCTTCACAACTTAGTTCACATGATAAATTAAAAATAAATCAAATATTTCATAATTACAAACCAATTTGCGACGAATTAATAACAGTGTTATCAAATACAGATGAAAAATTATATCAATCACAAGATAGTAAAGAAATATTAGTAAATTTAGAATACCTATTACAAAGTTTAATTGATATTACAAATAAACAATTTAAAAATGATAATGATAGTTGGTCAATGAATTATATATTTGATTATTTAATGATACCACTTTCATTAATAATAAACAATAACAACGGTACAACCAATAGTAATAGTTTATCAATTAATAATCAAAAAGTTTTATTTTGTATTCAAAAAGATTCAATTCAATTAAAATCATTCACATTATTATTACATTTATTATCAAAATTAAAAATCATACAATTTAAAAAGTTTATAAATTTATTGACAGTTTTAATCAATTACTTAAATAAATTACAACAACAACAACAACAACAACAACAACAACAACAACAACAACAACAACAACAACAACAACAACAACAACAACAAACTCAACCAATACTATTACAAGATGAATTTTATAATATAATATTATTAAATATTAGATTATTATTTAAAAGTACTCAAGATTCATTCTTTAATACTGAATTATATCCAAAACATCCATTTTTAATTGGTGATCAATTTGTACCATTTGGATATACAATTTCAACAATATTAAATTTATTAACATTACAACAATTAAATTCAAGAGATGTTAAAAAAGATTTAATAAATACATTGGATTACATTATTGAACCATTTTCAAATAGAAATTTACAATTTTATACTATACTATTTCAAATATTTCCAGGTACTATAAGTACATTGTTTAAAGTAATATCTGGTGATTATAAATTGGGTTCAATTTTAAAAATTAATTGTTTACAATTATTTAGTAAAATAATATCAAGTACATTATCAGATAAAGTATTAATTGAAATTGATAAATTACCATCAACTCCATTATCAAATAAAGATCAAATTAAATCAATGTTTAAAGAATCTGAATTAAATTTACATAGTATGTTTTGTTTATTATATCCAACTTCTTCTTCATATTCTGGATTACGTTTACAACATTCATTATATAATAAATCAACAAGTTCCTCTTCTTCTTCATCATCATCACCAATTTTAACATCAAAATTATCATTGGAAAAATATCAAAATAGAGAAGCAATTATTAAATCTGCATTTAAAATATTATCAAATTGTTTAAATCTTACAAGTTTAACACCAATATTAATTGAAGTATTAGTATTGTTTTATAATGATGATTATCCACAAATATCAACTCAAACTAAACAATATATAGAAGAATTAAAACAACACCAATCAAAAATTGATATTAATTCAATAATACAAGATAATTTCAATCATTTATTTAAATCATTATCAATGTTAATTTGTTGTAATAATGATGGTGGTATTGATAGTGGTAGTAGTATAACAAGTAGTAGTAATATTGACGAAGAAAAGAAATGTATTGTTTTAAAATTGGTTATTTCATATTTATCAATACTTGGTAATGAAATATCATCATTATTTTCAACTAGAATTGATATGGTTGCTTCAACTTTAATTTCATTAGTTTCAATGAAATCACCACCTCCTCAATATGATAATGGTGAAACATTAAATGAAATTTCAAAGAATTTATCATTATCACTTCAAGATTCATTAAAAATAGTATCTGATAATCCATTTGATAATAGTGGTAGTAATCAAAAATCAAGAAATTTAATGTCATTTTCAAATTTATCAAAACCATTTTTAAATTTTTATAGTCAAGATATTGAAAAACAATTAATTAAAATGATTCAATTAATTGGTAAATTTAGTGATATTAGAGATTGGATTGATATATTATTATCAAATAATAGTTTATCAATATCACCAAAAAGAAAAGAAATTTTATTTTGTTTAAATCATATTTTAATTGGTAATAGTTTATCAAATACCAACAATGTAAATACAATTGACTTTTCAACTATTCAATATATATTGGATGAAATATTACAACCAAATTTATTAAATTTAAAAATATCAAAAGATCAAGAAGTTACATTCAACAATAATAATAATAATAATAATAATGATAGTAGTACAACTAGTAGTAAAGATAATCAATTATTATCAATTTCAATTAAAGATACAATGTTAGAACAATATTTTGATAATACAATTACTGTATCATTAATATTAGATACAATTGGTATATTAGCAAATGTAATTCCAACAACAACAACAACATCTGGTAGCAGTAATAAATATCGTCAAATATTTTTAAGTAAAATAATTTATCAAGTATTAGAAAAGTTTGGTTTATCATCAGTTGATTCAAGTGGTATGATATTGAAATCATGTAAAATTATATTTGAAAATTTAATGAATTCATTTAAATTTGAATCAATTCAAGAATTAATTTATAAAAATTCAGATTATCTATTAGATACAATTGAAAGTCATATGAAATATTTAGATTCATTTCCAAATACACCAAACATATTTCAAGGTATTTTAAATATTACTGGGCTAGGGTTTCTCCCATTTCTCACTGATACAGTTTCAATGATTTTAAATTCCTTAGATTTAGCAATTGAAAATTCAAAAAATATTCAAATATTCATTTCAATACTTTATAATATTGTTAATGTATTATATAATAATTCAAAACATCAATTACAATATCAACAAATTATTACTAAATTAAATTCAACAAAATCAAATAATATTGTAAAAGAAGTAAAAGATGAAAAAATTAAAACAAGTACACTTGAAAATGAACAAAAACAACAACAATCAATTCAAGATATTAAAGAATTCTTTACAAATCATCATTCAAATAAAGATAAAGAACCATATGAATTATATAGTAATGTTGATAATAGTGGTGTTAAAAAGCAACAACAACAACAACAATCATTTACAAATAATAATGAATATACACCAGAATCATTAAATATTCCAAATTTTATAGAGACAACTGAAACTCAAAGACAAATGGTTCAAAATATATTACATAAATGTATTCATTTTATTGGTTCAAAAAACAAAACAATTAAAATGACTACAATTGATATAATTGAAATGGGTTTAGTTATAGTTGCAACTGGTACAAGAAAATATGGTGGTGTTGAAGAAGATGATCAAAAATCATCGGAAATTTTAAATGAAGATGATCAAGAACAAACTACTGCTGCTTCACCAATTAAACCAAATTCAGATAAATCAATTGAAAGAGTTGCATTATTCCCATTAATTCATTTAGTATGGGATTCATTAGTTAAAAGAGTATCTGAATCTGATAGAATAATTGGAAAGAAATCATTACAAGTAATTCAAACAATTTCAAATTTATCACTCGATTTTATAACACAAAGATTTTGGGATCAGTTATGGCCAATAATTAATAAAATTTTGATTGAGGAACAACAAAATAATATTAAACAACAATATATACCAAAACAGCAATCAAAGTCAACTTTATCAACTACAAGTAAACAACCGTTAATAATTGAAATTGATAATTCAATTAAAAGTTTAGAAGAAAAAGAAATTAAAATTAAAAACGATCAACAGTTAAAGTATCCACCATCATTTAAA
>JACAFY010017733.1:0-13971 GCA_015252635.1 Dictyostelium capitatum | reverse complement strand
TTTTTTTTGGTTTTTTTTTTTTTTTTTTTTTTTTTTTTTTTTTTTTTTTTTTTTGAAATTTTATTTTATATTAATTTTTTTTTTAAAATAATTTATATAAATAATCGATAATTTCAATATGAATACAAATGATAACATTGTTGAACCACACATAGAAAGTGAATGGTCAACCCCATTTGACCTAATTATAAAGAAAACAGGCACATATTATAAAGCAGAGAAACTAAATGGTACTATATGTGAAATTAATGTTGGAAATAAAATTATTCAAATCAGAAAAATTGAAAAATATAATTTTGTATGTATTACCCAACTATCAATATCATTAATATATGATCTAATTCTAATACATTATTAGATCAAAAGTGAAATAGAAGAATTTAAAAAATTGTTCAATAATCCATATACAAAACAATTTTATGGAGTTGGTAAAGACGAAAGTGAAAATATATATGTTTATATGGAATATATAGAAGGTGAAATATCGATATTAGAAAAGTTACAATTACTTGTTGATAAAAGATTTGAAGAAACAGAGATATTAGAATTGGCAAAAAAAATTATAACTGGTTTAAAGTTTATTCATGACAATCAAATAATACATCGTGATATTAACAGTGAAACAATTCAATTGGTTGGTGGTGAAATAAAGTTTATTGGTTTTGGGCTATCAGAAATTTATAATAAAGCAGATGGGTCACGTTCACACTCAAGAACTGGTACAGATTTATATAAAGCACCTGAAGTTAAATTACAAGATAATAAAGCTGGTTTTAAATCAGATATATATAGTTTGGGTTGTGTATTCATCGAAATGGCAGGCGGTGATTTAAGGAAAAGGGATGATAATGGTGCACCATTAATACCCAATCATTTATCATATCATTTTAAAAACATTATTCAACATTGTTTAATTAATAATCCTGATGCTAGATATACCACTGATCAATTATATTATATATTGCTCAAAATAGAACCACCAAAAGAAAAAGATGAATACCATTTATCACCAAATCAATCATTTGAATCAATTCCGATAGATACTACCAGTTTAATTGTTGAATCATCAAATGGTTGTTTTGAAAACTTACCAGCATCAGTTACCAAACTTTCATTACCATTATTTAATCATGAAATTGAAATTGATTCAATACCATCAACAGTTAAATATTTAGATTTAGGTGATGAATTTGATATTCAAAATAATGGTGGTAATCTTCCAGATGATTCAATTTTAACATTAAGATGATTTTATGGTAGAACTTTATCAGATATAGGAAAGGTAATTCAATACGATCTTTCCTTTAAATTTAACGCCCATAGTGGTAAAAAAATTGGAATGACCAATCAACCAAACCTAGAAGCATCAACTCAAAAACAAATATTGAAGGACCGTACTAGTGAAAGTTTCAAAGAAATTACAAGTTCTATTTTAAAAAACAAAGTTTCAATTTTGCATGGTGATATTACTATGGGTGGATTTGTAATTTGCGATAAAAGACATTTATCAAACTCCTCTCAACATCACAGACGTTATTCTATATAATAAACTTGTTAAACTTTTAATAAATCTTTATTTACAGTTAAATAAATTTAAAAATATACAGTGGCATGTGCTTTATTACAAAGAAAATATTAAGTAAAATTTTATTCTAGCGTTTTTGTATGCCATTTACTATAACAGATGTAGTTGAAGGACTTAAATGATTATTTGTTGAATTTTGTGAATTATTTAGAGTGGGACCCCATAATAAATCATTCAGTTTTACAATGTTTGAATCATTGGTTCCAAATTCCAAATCAATGATTGAAGATGGAAGATTTGTTAATGAATCAATATCATTAAAATTTGAACCTAATGTGAGTGATATTACTGATTTTGGAATACTGTTCTTTGCCAATGGTAAATTGTAATTGTATAATTGTAAATTTGTAACTGATTGAGGTATTGATTTTAAATTTAATACTTTGGTAAATTTGAAACCACATCTTAATGTTAAAATTGTGTCGGGAATATTATCACCATTATTTTGAATATCAAAGTCATCACCTAAATCTAAATATTTAACGGATGATGGTATTGAATCAATTTCAATTTCTTGATTAAATGATGATAATGAAAGTTTGGTTACTGATGCTGGTAAACCCCTAAAACGCCCATTTGTTGAACTAATAACCAAATTGGTTGCATCTTTAGGAATTGATTCAAATAAAGGTGGATTTTGTGCTAAATACAATACAAGGAGCTCTTTTTCGGGAAATGGCTGTAAATTAAATAATTTATTAAATAATTGATCGGCGGTATATCTAGCATCAGGATTACCAATTAAACAATGTTGAATAATGTTTTTAGAATAATATGATAAATGATTGGGTATTAATGGTGCACCACCGTCATCCCTTTTCTTTAAATCACCACCAGCCATTTCAATGAATACACAACCTAAACTATATATATCTGATCTTCTGCCAGCTGTATTATCTTGTAATTTAACTTCAGGTGCTTTATATGCATCTGTACCAGTTTCTGAATAATATTTTGATCCATCTGCTTTATTATAAAATTTTGATAGGCAAAAATCAACAAACTTTATTTCATCCCCAATCAATTGAATTGTTTCACTTTTAATATCACGATGTATTATTTGATTGTCATGAATAAACTTTAAACCAGTTATAATCTTTTTTGCCAATTCTAATATCTCTGTTTCTTCAAATCTTTTATCAACAAGTAATTGTAATTTTTCTAATATCGATATTTCACCTTCTATATATTCCATATAAACATATATTTCCCCATTTTTATCTAAACCAAAACCATAAAATTTTTTTACATATGGATTATTACGTAATTTATATAACACTTCAATTTCAAAGGTGAACTATAATTGTGTGAAATTATATGATATTAATATATTATCAAATTGGAGATTACAATATACAAACATCAATAAGCTAATACATACAAGTCTATCTTTTTCAATTTTTCTGATTTGAATAGTGTTACTTCCAACATTAATTTCGCCAATCATACCATTTATTTTTGTGGCTCTATAATATGTGCCAGTTTGTTTTTTTATTTCAGTTTGGAATAACCAATCACTGTTTTCATGAGTGAAGGATTTATGTTTTGATAATAAAGATTTAATATCTGTGGAACTTAAGGTAATATTTGTTTGTTGCATTTGTTGTTGTGGTTTTATTTTCAAAAGATATTTTTTTCAAAATATAAGGATTTTTTAATGAAAAAATTTCAAAAAAAAAATTTCAAAAAAAATTAAATTTTAAAAACTCACAACAATCATATAATATCAAAAATGAATGATATAAAAATGGTTGATATTTTGACCACACACATTAAAAATATAGAAACAATATCATTCATTAAACATACAGATAATGATTGGATTTTAACACCTATTGGTGAGGGTGGTTTCGGTTTAGTTTATAAAGGAGAAAACAAAAATAGTGATAATAATAATTTACCAAAAATCGTTTGTGTTAAAAAAATACCAAATGAAAAATTTGTAAGTAATACATATATTTACCAATATTACACACTCTATAATATTTTGAGTATTAACATTTAATATTATACAACCAAAGTTAAATGTTGAAGTAAAGGTTTTACTTAAATTAAATGAAGACGAAAGATCAATCAAATATTATGGGTGTGGTGAAGATAATGATCATAAATATATTTATACAGAATACATTTTAGATGAATCAATATCAGGTCTTATTAATTATAAAATTGAAAATAAATTGTGGTTTTCTGATGATGAAATTATTGAAATGGCAACTGGAATGGCATCAACCCTCGTCTTTGTTCACCAAAATAATATTATACATCGTGATATCAAAAGTGAACATATATTCATTATTAGAGATGAACAAAGAAATATAAAATGTGTTAAATATATAGATTTTGGTCTATCAAGGTTATTTTCAGATAAAGAAGGTTCAAAAAATTATTCAGTTTTGGGAACTGACAGATATATGGCACCTGAAGTATGTACTTTAAATATGTATTTGTGCTCCCTTTTGTATTATTAATTTGTAATCTAATAATTTGATTTTAAATTTTATTTAGGTAAAGGTAAATACTGGTAAAGCATGTAGAAAATCAGATGTATATAGTTTGGGTTGTGTATTACTTGAAATGGCTGGTGCTGAAGTAGGTTTACCAGGTGATCATAAAGGCACACTATTAAAGAATTATGATGATGATGGTGTTCCAGTTATACCAGGACATGTGTCAGCTAGACTAAGAAATATTATACAACGATGTACACTCAAAAACATTCATGCCAGATTTGACAGTGAATGTTTATACAACCATTTATTAAAGATTAAAAATCTAAAAACAGACGAAGCTGACAAAACTAAGCCAAAAGGTGATGAATATTTAGAATTAAATTCACAAGGACTATCTCTAAGCTCTATTCCAAGCAGTGTTACATATCTTTCATTACCATCATTTAATCAAGATATTGTATACGATTCAATACCTCCAACAGTTAAATATTTAGATTTAGGTGATGAATTTGATATTCAAAATAATGGTGATAATCTCCCTGATGAATCAATTTTAATGTTAAAGTGTGGTTTCAAATTTACAAAGATATTAAATAAAAGAACAATACCAAGCTCCGTTACAGATTTACAATTGCACAATTACAACATACCATTGTTGGGCAACAGTATTCCAAAAACAGTTATATCACTTACATTAGGTTCAAATTTTAATGATATCCACGCAATTGAATCATTGATACATCTTCCATCTTCAATCGTTAATTTGAATATTGGAACTGATGAATCCAACGTTCCAAACATTATTAGATTGATTAATAAATCCATTTCCTCAATAATGATAAATGGTGAAGAAAGAAGATATTCACAAGAACTAGTCAAATGATCGAAAAAAGAGAAGAATACATGTAATAATAATAATAATAATAAAAATATTTTATTAAATATGTTATTGATTTTTTATCACTAACATAGAAAGAATGTAATAAATAAATATATAATACAAAATTGTAATTTAACATATTTTTCTGAATCACTACCAAATTGAACAAGGTTGATTTTTCATTTGATTCTTCATCAATATAAATAGAATTGAGTTCTTTCTTTATATATTAATTAAACGTATTCCATTTTGGTTTTTGAAAAGTAAAGTGAAAAAAATTAAAATTAAAAAAAAAAAAAGATTTTTTTGTTTTTTTATGTATTAAAGTTAAAATAAATTAGAATAATAATAATTAACAAAATGAAAATTGATTATATATATCTATTTTTATCAATTATAATATTAAATATTAAATATATATATTCATTTACAGAACTAACATTGTATGCAAATTTTATACCCTATCAATCATCAACATGTGATGGTGAATCGGTTGGAATTGGTTTATCGATTGTAGTTGCACCAAATAACGATAATTGTATTCATAATATAGGTGGAATTGGTGGATTTCAAGACCAACCAACATCATTTTTACTATTTATAAATGCACTAAGAGTTGGTATTGAACAATATGATAATATTGAAGGAGCACAAGGAAAATGTACAGGTAATTTTACAAACTTTTATTCATTTAAAAACTCAACATGTACACCAACACCACCATTCATTGTTTCAAATGGTACTGTATTAAATGGATTACCAATGAATCAACAATATTCAAGATTCTTTGTTTCAAAATCACCATTTTATGGATTACCAGATACAAAAAATTTAATATTTACACAATATGCTTCACAACCGTCACCAACTAAACCACCCCAATTCAATAATAAAAAACAAATAAAAATATATAATGATCAACAACACAAACTTCAACAATGTACATTACCAGATTATTTATACACAATGTATTTTACAAATTCATTAGAAATTCAATTTGGTCAATCATCCTCCTCTTCTTCAGAAGTAGAATATAAATCAGTTACATATACATGTGATGAAAATAATCAACCAATTGAAAATCTATGTAAAACAAATAATCAATGTAATAATTCAACTGTCTCATTATCGTGTGTTAATAACCAACAAATTTATTGTATTTAAAACCATTTTAATTAAAAAAAAAACATGTATTTCTCTTATTCAAGTGCGAAAAATAAAATTGAAAACACATGATCAAAATGACTATAAAAAAAAAGAGCACATACAATAATATAAAAATTAAACAATCCCAAATGTAATATTTATATAATTTTATTTTCGTTGTTCCACATCATTTATTATTAACGATGTAATTGAAGGATCTAAACAAGTTGAATTTTGTGAATTAATTAGAGTAGGACCCCATAATAAATCATTCAGTTTTTCTGTATTTGATTTATCAGTACCAAATGTCAAATTAATGATTGAAGGAGGAAGATGTTTTAATGAACCAAACTCATTAAAATTTGAACCTAATGTGAGTGATATTACTGATTTCGGTATACTATTTCTTGCCAATGGTATATTATAATTGTATAATTGTAAATTTGTAACTGAGCTTGGTATTGATTTTAAATTTAATACTCTGGTGAAATTGTAACCACATCTTAATGTTAAAATTGTGTCAGTTGGAAGATTATCACCATTATTTTGAATATCAAATTCATCACCTAAATCTAAATATGTAACTGTTGATGGTATTGAATCAATTTCAATTTCTTTATTAAATGATGATAATGAAAGTTTGGTTACTGATGATGGTATACCATCAAAACAACCATTTGATGATTCAATAATTAAACTGGTAGTATCTTTTGGAATTGATTCAAATGATTGATTTGGTGATAAACAGTATGCTTCTTTTTCTTTTGGTGGTTCTATTTTGAGCAATATATAATATAATTGATCAGTGGTATATCTAGCATCAGGATTACCAATTAAACAACGTTGAATAATGTTTTTAAACCCATATGATAAATGGTTGGGTATTAATGGTGTTCCACTGTCATCCCTTTTCCTTAAATCACCACCAGCAATTTCAATGAATACACAACCCAAACTATATATATCTGATCTTCTACCAGCTCTATTATCCTGTAATTTAACTTCAGGTGCTTTATATAAATCCGTACCAGTTTCTGAATAATATTTTGATCCATCTGCTTTATTATAAAACTTTGATAACCAAAAATCGATAAACTTTATTTCACCACCATTAACCAATTGAATTGTTTCACTGTTAATATCACGATGTATTATTTGATTGTCATGAATAAGCTTTAAACCAGTTATAATCTTTTTTGCCAATTCTAATATCTCTGTTTCTTCTAATCCTTTATTATGTGATCTTTTATTATTAACTGATAACATTTCGCGAATTGATGTTTCGCCTTCTATATGCTCCATATAAACATATATAAAATGATCATCTTTACCAATTCCATAAAATTGTTTAACATACTTGTTATTATTTAATTTATATAAAACTTCAATTTCGGCTGGTATCTAATTAAGAGGTATTGTAATTAGAAATAGAACTGTTTACATATGAAATTGTACTATGGTTATATTATTATACCTACAAATCTATCTTTTTCAATTTTTCTAACTTGAATTACTTTATCTTTAACATTAAATTCACCAATTTTATCATTTATTTTATAGGATTTGAAATATATTCCTGTTTGTTTAATAACAAGGTCAATTGACGGGGTCCATTCACTTCCTGTATGTATTGCCCATTTATTTTCATTATAACCCTCTATATTCATTGGGATATTTATATAGCTACAATTAATTATAATATAACACTAAAAACAGCTAAAAAAAGTAATAACAGCCAAAAAAAAATTTAAATTTTTTAAAAAATCAAAAATATCCAAATAACAAAAAAAATAAAAAAAAAATTAATATTACAAATATGACAACTAATAATTATAAATTTCTACAGAAGCGCTAATTGATATTCTTGGTGATTAAGTGAGAATCACAACACATTTAAAATATTTGTATTTATTCATAAGCTCGCTCTTTTGTGATGAAAATTTTTTTTTTTTTTTTTAAATTTTTTTTTTTTTTTTTTTTTTTTTTTTTTTTTTTTTTTTTTTTGTAAATTTTTTTTTAATTTGTGAAAATCAACTGTACATCAAACATATAAAAATTATGAGCACTATAGATAACAAAAAACAACAAACAGATAATTCACCACCAACCAATAACAATATAAATTTAACAAATTCACCACCAAATATAACAACACCAATAGAATTATTAAATAATTTACAATTAACACAAACAACCAACAACAATAATAACAATGAAATAATAGAAAAAGATTTAACAGAAAGAGAAATTGAAATTAAAAAGTTATTAGATAGTGCAGAATATACAGGACCACCAAAAAAGACAATTTACCTAGAAGATAACCCCGATATATTTGATCCAAATGAACCACAAATTAAAGAAGATATAATTCGTATGATCATTCAGTATTTACAAGATGAAGGATACACTGCATCATTATTAACAGTTCAAGATGAAGCAAATGTTAAATTTAATGAACATGTTTACAAGATATCACAAATGAAGAAAATGAAGAAAGCAATATTGGAAGGTGATTGGAGTGAAGTTGAAAAGTTATGTTCAAAAAATACATTTAAAAATCATCAATCATTTTTATATGCAGTTTATAAACAAGCCTATTTAGAATTATTGGAGAAACAAGATTATCAAAAAGCATTTTCATATTTAACAAAACGTTTAAAACCATTGGAAGGTAGACAAAATAATGCAGATGAATTTAAAGATCTATGTTATTTACTTACATGTAGATCAGTACAAGAATTAGCATCATTTAAAAATTGGGATGGTTCAAAAGGTACTTCACGTGAAAAACTAGTTGAACAATTTCAGTCAATGTTGGAATTAGAGAATACAAAATCAACTGGTGCATTATTTAGAGTACCACCACATAGATTGATTTCATTGTTTAAACAATCAATTGCTTATCAAATTGAATTTGGTCGTTATCATCCAAAAGTAATGCCAAAGATTAAAACATTGCTTGATGATTACAGTTGTTTTGTCTTGCCAAATAGTTTGAAATTCAATTGTACTGGTCATAAAAAGAATGTTAAATGTGTTGAATTCATTGGTAATGGATTAACATTAGCAAGTGGTTCAAGTGATAACACTATTAAATTATGGAATACTGAAACTGGTCAATGTAAAAATACATTAACAGGTCATAATTCAAGAATTTGGGATTTATCATCATCAACTTCAGGTAATTTCTTAGCTAGTTCATCTGGTGATGGTGTTGTTAAAGTATGGGATGTAAATGGTAGTGGTAGTGGTGGTCAACCAACATGTCCTTTAACATTGAAAGCACATGAAGGTGATGCATATACAGTTCAATTTCATCCAGGTCAAAATCATATTGTTACAGGTGGTTATGATAAATCAATTCATTTATATGATGTTAGAACTGGTGTATTATTAAAATCATTTTCAGGTCATAGTGGTTCAATTTCAAAAGTTATCTTTAATCCACATGGTAATTTAATTATTAGTGGCAGTAAAGATTCAACCATTAAATTTTGGGATATTGTTAGTGGTGTTTGTATTAAAACACTTAGTTCACATTTGGGTGAAGTTACTTCAATCGCTACAAATAGTTCTGGTTCATATTTACTTTCAGGTTCAAAAGATAATTCAAATCGTTTATGGGATATTAGAAATGCACGTCCAATTAAACGTTTTAAAGGTCATCAAAATACTTCAAAAAATTTCATTCGTTCTTCATTTGGTCCAAATGAATCATTGGTAGTTGGTGGATCTGAAGATGGTTACACTTATATTTGGGATATTGAAACTTGTAATATTCTTCAAAAGTTAGGTACTCCTTCAAATAATATGCCAATGGTTTATTCTGCTGCTTGGTGTCAAGAACAATCTATATTAGCTTCTTGTTCACAAGATAATTCGGTTAAAATTTATTGGTATGATAAATCAATGCCTGTATTTAACTAGAGGTTGATCTGATCGTGATATTCTTAATGATCATGTAACATCTGATGTTAAAATCACTTCAAAAATGGTTGCAAAAGATTTAGATTTATAAATAATAATAATAATAATAAACAATGATCTAATTTTTATATATACAATATTTTTATTTTTCTATTTTTATTTCTAATTAATTAATGAAGTTCTAATATCATCATCATCATCGTCATTATCAATTTCTTCATTGATACGACGATAATCATTACGACTTGCATCTCTGTTATATTCATCTTGTATATCTTTTAGATTTGATTTTTTAATATCACCATTACCACTATTAATATTGTTGTTGATATTTGATGAATGAATATAAGTAGTTGAACCACCAGTTGATATTCTATAAGTTGGTGTTACATTATTCTTATTTGGAGGTAATTTTCTAAATAAAATAACTACAAATATACTTAATACCACTTCAGATACAACATAATAAATTGCAACACTTGTAAAGTTAACATGTAACCTTGGATAATAACTAACAACTAAAAATAACAATGATCTACCAAGAAAACAAATTGTACATAATACTGTAAATACAACAACCTGTAAACATTCCAATATGACATTAATAAATTATTTATTATAATAATTATAATGATTACAAAATGATACTTACTTCAATTACTTTTTTTCTTTGACCTCTAGAACGAATTGGATTTCTTTTTAATTTTAATGATAAATTTACACCATAATAAAGGAATGCTAAACTTGCAAGTAATGAAATAGCTGCATAAAATGTATTATCAGCTTTATCAACTTGTTCACGATATGTTTTTGGAATTGCAAAAATTAATATCCAAATTATAATTTGTAGTATATATATTATTCCAATCGCTAAAAAAAATAATGGTTTAACTTTTCTCTGATATAATTTAGTTTTATTTCTTGAATGATATACAATTTCAATCCTGTAATTAAATATCCTAAATATTAATATATATATATATATTTATGTATATATTCAATAATATCTAGAATTATAATTACCAAAATAAAATTAATAAACAAAATGTTGTAAAAAATGAAATGCATCCCAAGTCATCTAAAATTGTATATTTTTCTTTACTAAATTTACCAATATTAAATGTTGTACCATCATTATCTGATAATGCTACTGAAAAAAAGAAAATTGTTCTAACTGTAACATTTATCACTTGTATTAGAAATTATATATAAATGAATGTATTTAAATCTAATTCCAGTTGACAAAAACTTACATGTACATGTTAAAAATAATAAAACTAAAAATGTCTTTTGCGTACTCATTTTCCTTAATGGATGACCTGTTAAATATATTCTTATAAATTGAATTAATGGTGCCTATAATATATTTATAATATTAAAGTATGAATTAGTACTGATGATCATATATGATAGAGGGAATGTGTCTTTGTTTAAGTACTTACAAATAATAAAACACCATAAATTGCACCCATTACTATGAATACATGTGTTAATGAACTTAATGGTACTTCATTATAACCACTATCACTATCATTTTTTGAAGTTGATGTTGATATTGGTAAAGGTGATGATGTGGTATTATTATCATCTTTTATATATCCCACATTCTTTTGTAATGTTGATTCTATTATTGAGAGTAATTCTCTCATAATTTTAAATTATATATTTTATTTTTTTTATATATATATATGAAAGTATGTGTAGGTGGTATTGTATTGTGTATATATTGGAAAAAATGATGAAATCACTTGAACGGAAATAGTTATTGATTTTTATTTTTTTTTTTTTTAATTTTTTTATTTTTTAATTTTTTTTTAATTTTTTATCCGAGTTATAATTCCTTTTGCTAAAATAAATAAATGATTTATAAAAGCTATATTATTTAAATTTATTATAACTATTCACCTTTGTGTGCACACACACTATAGTATGAGTGAAAATATGTTTTTTTTATTATTTTTTTATTTTCCATTTTAATTTTTTTAACTCCACCAACCCCCACTTTTTTTTTTTTTTTTTTTTTTTTTTTTTTTTTTTTTTTTTTTTTTAATTTTTTTTTTTTTTTTTTTTATAATTTTTAAAATTCCCTACACTTTACACATCATAATAAAATTATTTAAATACAAAACAAATAAATTAATATACAATCAATAATAAATATAAAATTAATTCAAATACAAATAATAATAGTGTTAATTAGTAACAAAGTTAATAACAATGAAGTAAACCAATAATTAAATCAACAGGTATGTATTACAATGATAGTAATATTAAATAAATTTAATTTATAATTTATGCTAACACTCATATTAATAACAATGAAACAGTAAATAAAAAAAGAACATTCAGTGAATTAGAATCATTATCAGTTCAAGAACAATTATTATTACAAGAAAAATATGAATCTAATAGAACAACAATCAATGGGGTGTTTTAATCCCATCAGATAAAGATTTTTCTCATTAATTAAATTCAAATCAAATGAAAAATGTTCAATATATTTGGGTTCAGAATTTATAATTACAAAATGGATTCCAAAAAACAAAATTCAAAATTATTCAATTAAAGTATTTAATAATGGTAACGTTGATATCACCATTGATGGAGAAAAGTTAAATACAAAAAAATTCACAAATATTAGTAATGGTAGCACAATAAAAGTTATATCAAATGAAATGAAATTTAAATTTCAAGATTTAAGTAATATTAGAGAACCAAAGAATGATCCTATTCAACAAAAGTACTTGAAATTAGAATTATTGGGAGAAGGTAGTTTTGGAAAAGTTTATAAAGGTATTTCTCGTTTAACTGGTGATATCTGTGCAATTAAACAATTGGATGTTAAAAAGTTAAAAGAAAGTGGAAAGGGAAAAGATATTGATGTCAACCAACTTGGTCACGAGAAGAATATGATAGAAACTGTAAAACATCAAGATAACATTACAATGGGAATGATTGATTATATAGAATGGAATGGAATAGCAAATTTAGCTTTAGAATATGCAACTGCTGGTTCATTAAAAGATAAAGTAACAATGTATGGATATATTGATGAAATTGAAGCAATTTATATGTTTAGACAATCAATTAAATATATACATTTAAAAGATGTAATGAATAGAGATATTAAACCTGCTAATATATTCCTATATCATGCTGGTAATGGTAAACAAAGAAATTATCATTATATAGATACAAATCTTTCAAAGAATTATTAAAGTTTAAACGTTTAGAGGTATTAAAATTTCATACAAATGATACAGAATTAATTAATATTGGCATTGGTATCAGAAATTTATTTCCAGCTTTAAAAACATTGGTAATCAATGAAATTGAAGTTCATTTACCACCATTATCACCATTACAAAATCAATCAAAGAATTAAATTTAATTTCAATTTCAATTTCAATTTCAAACAAGATATTAAAATAACAATAAACATATAATAATAATTTTAAAGGTTAATATTGTATATTGTAAAAACTTTCATATTTTAAAATTTAATATGCAAATGCATGAAATGAGTGGTCGTGATGATTGGATCCAACATAGGTCTGATTAATAGCTGGGGTGTGAGGAGTGGGACGTCGTTCCTATTTAACGTTTCTTCATTATGTAAGTCACACAAGGAGATAATATAGAAATAATAGTATATATAAATAATGTAATATTTATTTGTTTTATTATTTGTATATTAAAGTATAACTAATATAAAAACTGTATTGTTAAATTCTTCGAAAAAGATTTAATAATTTATTTAATTTATAGTTTTTAATTTGTTTCCAAATGAAGATAAAAATTTAGAATCCGATTTCTTTTTAATGATATAGTAACCAACTGTTATAGCTATTACAGCAGCAAATGCAATTGAACCAATTATGATACCAGCAAGTTGTGAACTTGATAATTTAGAAGATGAAGATGATGAACAAATTGAATTGTCATTATTGGAAGCGTTATTATTATCTAATAATACAGAG
>JACAFY010017724.1:0-13978 GCA_015252635.1 Dictyostelium capitatum | reverse complement strand
ATATAATATATAATTAATTATTTTTTGTGTGTGTGTATGTGTGTGTATAGACAACCGTTATCATTTTTTTTTTATCATTGGATTTATTAAATCAAACAAAAAAAAATATTGTGACTCCCCAAAAAAACACAAACACCGTAAAAAAAAAAAAATTTATAACTCAAAAAAAAAAAAAAAAAAACAAAGAAGTCAACACCTCTGCTTCTAATAATAATAATAAAATAACAATAATAATAATAAATAAATAAATACATTTACTATATATATATAAAAATCAAAATTATATTTTATTATTCATTAAAAAAAGGTAACATACTACATTTTAATTACTATAAAAACAAAAAAAAATAAAATTCTAACTTACTTTTTAATTTTACAATAAATAAAAAAAAAATTACTATTTTTAGAAATCGGTTATTTTTTTTTTTTTTTAAACCATTAATATATATTTTTAAATAACATATGGATTCTATAGAAGAACCTGTATTTTTAAATATAATAATGAGTCAAGAAGATTTAATTACAACAAATACAACAAATACAACAACAAATACCACCAAAGATAGTAATAATAAAGTAGAAAAAGTGATTATAGATAGTAATATATCAATTAAACAGCAATGTCAAGAAGAATCAAACAGAAGTAACAACAATATCACAGACATTGAAATTGAACAAAAAGATGATCAAGAAGAGAAAGAAGAGGAAGAACAAGTAGAGAAAGAAGAAGAAGATCCAACAACTACTTCTACTATCAATAAAAATAATAGCAACAACAACAACAGCAACAACAACAACAACAACAACAACAACACAGAACAACAACAACAAGATTATAAATTATTTAATTTTTCAATTAATATTACACCAAAGATACATTTACCAAAGAATAGATCAATTACAATTGAAAATTTACAAGCAAAAAGTTCACTTCATAATAGAATTCGATATACTGGAAAGAAAACAGAATTATTATCACACCATTATTCAAAAGTTAAAGGTGGTTGTTCATTAAATAGTAGTATTAAATCATCATTCACAACAACATCATCATCATCATCATCATCAACTACAACAACAACACCATCAAATAACAATAATGAATGTTTAAAATTTGGGGGATCAAAAATATTTGAAAGTTTATTTTCATCACGTGCAAGCTGTTCAAAAATATTAAGAAATACAATTAGAATTAATCCAAAAAATAAACGTAACAAGTCCAATAACAATTTAGAATGTGATATTAAATGGTTAGAGGATAATAATAATATTGATGGTAGTAATGGTAATGATACAATTAATAAAGGTTCAACAATTATTACATTTGAACAAGATGAAGATTTAGAGTCAAGTTCAGATGAAGAGAAATCATATTCAAAAAGTTTAAGAGAACGTAAAACATTGGAAGAATTAGAGAAAGGTATAAACAGACAATTACGTGATAAAATTGATCAAATTAATTTGAATAAACAATTTTTTGAAAATAGTATGGGTGGTAGCAGAAAAAAGATAATATTGACAAAAGAACAACAAGCAGAACAAGATTTCTTGGAAACTTCATTTAATTCACAACCACCAATTTCAAAAGATTTTAATATTGCTGATTGTACAGAAGGTCCATATGATTTACTTTATTATACAATTCATCCATTACGTGGATTGGATAAAAGAATTGATTCAACATTAACTACAAATGGTAAAAGAAAGATGACATTGGAAGATAAATTAAAAGAATCTGGTGTTGATACACCAAAATTTAAATTAATTGAACCATATCAACCATACAATGCTGATATTAGTAAAAAGTATTTTCAAATATATAAATCTGGTACACTATTATCTCATCCTTCTCATTCTTCAAATTTATTAAATAATCATCATCATCATCAATATCATAACTATCCACCACAAGTTAATTATAGTAATATAGCACAACAATCTCAACCACAACAACATGTAAATAATAAATCAATAGCAACAGCACAACACCAACAACCATTATCAATTAATTCATCAAATATTAGTACAAGAAGAAGTTTAGGTAGTAGTAGTAGTAATAATAGTTTGAATAATTCACCATTCACATCACCAAATACAACTAATAAATTAAATCAATCATATAATTCAACACCAATTCCATTATCATCACCATTATCATCAGCTTCAATTTCAACACCAATAGTTACACTTTGGAAAAAAGTATACAAATTATTTCATCCTATTAATTGGAGTCCTGAAGAAGTAATGATATTTGATGAAATGATTTATATTTATGGTTATGATTGGACTGAAATTTCAAGAATATTATGTGGTATTAAATCACCAATTCAAATGTATAAATTTTATTTAAAACAACAACAAAAACAACAACAACAACAACAATTAATATGTATTGATAATAATAATAACCAAGATAATAATAATAACAACAACAATAATAATAGTATATCAGAACAACAAATTTTAATTTCAAATCACGAGAAAGAGTTTTATAATGATTGGGTTAGAATTTGTTATGTATGTTTCCTAGAGAATTGTTGCAATAAAAAGGTATCATTTCAAAAGAATTTAGAAAAGCTTCGTAGGGATTCAATAAATGAATCATTTGTAGAATGTACTTCCTGTAAAAGTGTATTTCATTTTGAATGTGTTGATCCACCATTAAATTGTCAACCACTTGATGATTGGTATTGTTCAAATGAATGTAGTTCATTAGCTAAATTGGTATGTATAAATATAGATGCGTATATTATATTATATTACCATAGTATATAATACTAATATAAGTTCTCTATTTACTTCTTGAACAGAAATGTGAAATTTGTACCAAATCTAATAATATTGAATCAATGGCATTATGTATTACTTGTAATAAAGGATATCATATATTTTGTTTAAAGAATCCACTTTTAGAAGTACCATATAGTGATTGGGATTGTGAAAATTGTCAATCAATGAAGTCTCAAACAACCACAATTTCAATATTGGATGAATTACCAAAATTGGAAAGATTATCATTACCACAATTATCGGATTCCACTAGTTCAATGTCAATGATTACAATTGATCATAGTAGTAATGATAATAATCAACATAACCATCAAACATCAGCATTAAATACACCTACATTACCAACAATTCAAGAAGAACAAGAAATTGATCAATCACAACAACAACAATTACAACAATCAGTATTATTAAAATCACCAATATCACCATTATCACCATTATCATTAAGTACAGATCCACCATCTTCTTCAACATCAACATTATCAAATACTACTATTACTACTGTAAATTCAACACCACCTTTAACTCCACGTAATAATACAACAACCACAACTACAACTACATCAACTACACCATCTACTACTATAGTATCATCACAAATATGTACACAATCACCAAGTGCATTAGGATCACCCTCCTTTTTTAGAAGGTCAATAAATTCACCATTATTTAATTCATCAACATCATTACTCAGTTTATCAACATCATCAACAAATAATTTATCATGTTCAACATCAACATTACCAACATTATCAACATCACAATCAATACCACAATCATTACATTCAATTTTACATTCACCATCTTGCCAGTTTAGTCAAATCAATAATCACAGTAACAATAATAGTAGTAATAATACAGAAGATAATACAGATGGTAATGGTATTGGTAATAATAATAATACAACTGAAACTAATTTATCGAGAATTATAGCTAAAGAAGGATCAAAATTATCATCATCATCAATACCAAAACAATTTATAACATTGAAAAGATTAAGTGATGTTTGTCTGGGTTGTTTAGTATCAGCAGGATTATTTCAAGATTCACCAGAAATCAATACTACTGAAGTATATGAATATGTTGATTCAATTCAAACTGAATTCACCGAAGAAGAATTTGAATGTGAATCAATATTTTGTAGACGTTTAGATACAATTTATTCTTCAATATTATTTTCAACTCAATCAATGATTGATCAACCAATATTATCAAATCAACATGATTCTGAATTACAACAATATCAAATTCAATTACAAGTTGATAATTTAAAAAGACAATTACGTCAACATATTAAAAAACAAAAACAAAAAAAACAAAAACAACAACAATCTAAAAAATTATCAACATCAACAAAGAAAAGAAATCAAACTCAATTAAAATTATTGGATAAATTTGATCAAGCTACTGTTGTAATTGAACAAACAATTCTATCACCACATTCAGTAAAAGTAGTAATTACAGATAATTTAATTCAACAACAACATAGTCAACTTGTTGCATTAATTGATAAACCAACAATTCAATTACCACAACAACAACAAGCAATGGAAGTTGAAGTTTCAAAATTATTCTCAAATGAAACAATTTGTTCAACAGATTCAAATTGTAATACAACTCAATCAACAACAACAGTAATTACAACACCAAATAAAAAGAGAACATTTAATGAGTCTGAAGAAACAAATAGTCCAATACCATTGTCAAGTTCAACTATTACAACACCACCACCATTATCATTACCAATTCCATTAAATATTACAACCCCATTACCACCAACTATAACAACAACCCCATCACCTCCAACATCTCCAACAACAACAACAGCAGCAACAGTTATAGTTAAACAACAACCAATGGAATCAGTTCCATTACCACCACCAATTTCAGAACAAGATAAAATAATAACAAATAGAGAAAGAATTTCGATTTCACAATTTTATGATATTGTTGGTGAATTTATTTTAGCACCTTTAATTGAAGAGAAACCATTGAAAAGATACAAAAGATCAAAGAAATACAATACAAAGAATAATAGATTATATCATCAAAATGCAGCAGCAGCAGCAGCAGCATCTGAAGAACAACAAAAATTAAATGGAAGTACTGATGGTCAACCACCATTACCACCAACACCAAAATTAACTTTTAAAATATCACCATTATCTTCACCAGTACAACCTTCACAACCAACCAGTGTAGTTTCTAAAACTGAACCAATGTCTACTCCAACATCGCCAACAAAACAAACAATATCAACATTACCTCCATTATCATTACCAATTCCATCATTACTCACATCATTATTATCTTCATCATCATCATCATCACCACAACAACTACAACTACAACAACAACATCATTTACAACAACAAACTACTACAACAACTACAACAACATCAATATCTAATCCAACTTTTTCAACAGTTGCATTATTTCCATCAACATCTGATGAAAGTGCAACAAATAATACTACACCATTATCACCAACAACTAAAACAAAATCATCTAGATCTTATAATAAATCAAATAGATCATCAAGTGATCCAAATAAACCACCAAAAGTTAGTAAAAGAAAATCAAAAAGAGCAACAGCATCACCACCAATTAGTGCAAGTGATTCATCTTCATCATCATCTTTGATATCACAATCAATAAATGAATTATCAACACCATTATCATTAACCAATGCATCATCATCAATACCAATTCCAACAACACTATCATTAAAATCAAGTAATGGTAATATTAAAGAAAAAGAGAAAACAAATGTTGGTGTTGCAAGAGGTAGAAGAGAAAGAATGTCAACAATTGAATCAGTACATTTATCACGTTGGTGGATATTTTCAGGTAATCCAAAGATTAAACCAGAATTAAATTCAATGGTACCAAATGTTGAAATGGATTGGGTAGTTAGACAACATTCGGATAACATTAGAAAGAATGATAAAATATTCATTTGGATATGTGGTAAAAATGCAGGTATTGCAGCAACTGCACATACATTGAATGATCCAGAACGTGTTTTAATTGAAACTTGTACCGAACCAACTTCATATCAATCATCAAAACCAAATCAACATCATACAATTCGTGTTAAAATTGATAAAATTCTTTCAAGTATAATACCAAAACGTTTCATTTTAGAGAATCAAGATTTATCAAATATGACAATTATTCGTGCTCCATTAGCTACAAACTTTTGGTTAAATGATGATGAATCAAAAACACTTTGTGATATGATTGAAAGTTTAGAGAAAGGTACTTTAATGATATCATCTTCAATTGGTTCAACTATAGGTAATAGTGGTTTAATCATTAACAACAGCAACAATAGTAGTAATAGTAATAGTAATACATCAACTCCACCAATGTCACCTACATTATCAAACTCAAGTAAAATCAGTGGTAATAGAAAACATCAAGCATCAGCTTCATCAGCAACATCTGATCATGATCAAGAGGATAATAATAATAATGTTAAATTTGAAGATGGTGTTGATATTGATATGACTACCACAACTACAACAACAACAATTACTCAACCAATTAAAAAGATATCATCAAGAAGAAGAAAGAAGTTAAAATCAACTGAAGATGATAATGCAATTGTAGATAGTGCAGAGCAACAACAACAACATCAACAAGAAGAAGCACAAAATAAACAATTGGCTGAAGTTGAACAACCATATGATGAAGCAGAAGAAGAACAAGAACAAACACTACAAGATGAGCAAGAAGTTGAAGAAGATGTAATTTTAGAAGAAGAAGAAGAACAAGAAGTTGAAGAAGAAATTATTGAAGAAGATGATGATTCATCATCATCATCAGAAGAAGAAGTAATTAACAAACGTAATTCAAATCATAGATGTTGTATTGAATGTAATAAATTTGATAGTAAATCAAATTTAATTACATGTGATACATGTTGTTCATATTACCATTCAAATTGTTTATCTGAACCAATTGATAAATCTGGATTTGCATATTGGATTTGTTATCGTTGTTGTATGACCGATAAAGAAATATTAAATTGTAAATTGGTAATTGGTTGGTTAGAAATTAAGTCAAAAGTAAAGAAACTATTATTTAAAAAGTGTGATTCATTTTCATTCAATTTGAAAAAGAGTTTAAGTTCAGCAAACAAAAAGAAAGTATTATCTAAATTTTCAACTAGTTCAGTTCAATTTGGTCACTATAGAAATCAATTAACAAGAATGGTTAATCAAAGATATTTAGCATGGTATAATTCTTTAATTAATAATATTAATAATAATAATCAACAATCAACTTTAGTATCATCAACAACAGCAACCGATTATATGCCAACTGATATTCCAAAAATAACTAAAAGATCAAGAAGATCAACAATTAATTAATAAACTATTTATTTATTAGTCTAATACACAAATTATTATTATTTTTTTTTTTTTGTGATAATATTAAATGAATAATATACATATAATATTAACATGAAATTCATAATAAAAACACGTCATATTATTAATTAAAAAAAAAATAAAATTATTATTTTAACAGCCTTTTTTTGTTTTTTTTTGTTTTTTTAAAAAATTAATTCATTTTTATTTTTCTATCAACTCGCGCACACACAAACACTTCTAACTCTCTCACTACCTTAATATTATTTGATTTCATTTTTATTTTTCTATCAACTCGCGCATGCACACACACATACACTTCTAACTCTCCCACTACCTTAATATTATTTGATTAACAAATATATTTATTAAAATGTCAAATACAAAAGAAAGTAATTAATTAGTGCTACCAGAAGATAATGAAAAGAAAGTAAGTAAACACTATATTCTAGTTGATTTTCTAAGAAACTTCAAACTAACGTATGTTTTTATTATAGTCTAAGAGTAATCGTTCGTGTATACAGGAACGTTACAAAATCAAAAAATATAGAGAGGGAAGTAGAAAGTGATGAAGAAAATGAAGATAAAGAAAATGAAGATGATGAAAGTGATGAAAGTGATGATGATGAAAAAAATGAAGATAAAGATAATAAAGATGAAGAAGATAAAGAAGACCAAGAGAATATTAATAATAAAATACAAACTGAACAACAATTAAAAGGTAAATAAAATTATTAATAACGAATATGATTTATAAATAATATACTAATATTTTTTATATATTGTTGTGTGTATATAATTAGTGCAATATCAAGTACATCATATAATAATAATAATAATAATTATAATAACCAACATATGGGTATAGAATTTTTAAGTCAACAAACATTAAATTTAGATAATTTAATGAAATTAATTTTAGTGATAAACATAATTCAATTTTGTTCATTATTAAACTCTTCACAAAATTTACAATCGGAATATGATTTAAGATTTAAAAAAGTATCAAAAGCAATTAAAGATTTATTAGAAACATTATCACCATCAGCAGATAGTACTAGTCCTAATATCAACCAACAACAACAACAATGATCAGTATTATTAAAATAACCAATATCACCATTATCATTAAGTCAGATCCACCATCTTCTTCAACTTCAACATTACCAACACCACCAGTAACACAATCATTACATTCAATTTTATATTCACCATATTGTCAATTAATTATAGCAATAGTAGTAATAATAATAATAATACCGAAGATAATAACAGATAGTAATGGTGTAGTATCAATTAAAGTAGGTTTTGATTGGGATTATTATAAATATAGTATAAAATATAAATATAGTATATAAAATACAATACTAATTCCTTTCCTATATCTTTACAGACTGAAAACATTCAATTGTTTTAACAGGTACACCATTACAAAATGATATTGAAAGAATTATGGACAATGTTAAACTTTTTAGATTCAGATAAATCCAATAGTTGTAATGATATTTTAAAAGAGTATAGTGATTTGAAAGAAGAGACACAAATTGCAAAATTACATCAATTACTTTCACCATATTTATTAAGAAGAATGAATGAAAGAAGATGTTGAACTTTCAATTCCAATCAAAGGAGGAAACATTTACCAAAGTTGAATTATCAAGTACACAAAAAACATATAACATTGCAATTTTGTAAAGAAATCGTGAATTTTTATCATGTGGTATCAAACATAGAAACAATTTATCAAAATTATCAAACATTACGATTCAAATTCGTAAAGTGTAATCATCCATTTTTAATTCCAGGTGGTGAAGAATTCATTGTCAAACAAGAAAAGGTCACTAGTGATGATGAATTGGTATAATATTAGTTTGTTCAAGTGGTAAAGAATTGAATAAGAAACCAGATGAAGTCACCATCACATTCAATCATTATTGCACCATCATCAACACTCTCTGCATCACCATTAACGTTGATAGTATTGGTTTAATTTTATTTAGAATTCAATGGGATAATATATTGAATCCACTTTCAGTTTCATCAAATACAAGATTGGATTCATTAAAGAGATTATTCATACTCCTGAAGAATTAAGTAATCGTTTATTATTTTCTGCAATAAACAAAAAATAACAAACAAACAATCAAACAATCAAATAATCAAACAACAATTATATTAATAATCACTGTATAATTACAACCACAAATTTTGTTTGTTTTTTTTTAATCATAAACTAAATGCACACACACTTAAATAATAATATCAATAGAAAATAAAAATATAATATATCTCACTATAGCATTCTTTTTAATTATTTTAATTTACAACCACTGAAAGATTTAGCAAATGTAATTGGATTAATTACAAATAATAATAATTTTGTAAAATGATTACAGGATTCTCAATCAACAGCAGTTAATGCAATAAAAGCAATTGGTAAAGAAGAATTCAATATCCATTCTTCAATTGATACTAGTTATTTAACAATGGGTGAAACCACATTCAAAGGTGCTCTTCCAATCAATCGTTCAAAAATTAATTGGCAAAAAGTATTCAACTTTAAAATTGCCAACGAATTAAACAAATAATAATCGAGGTTCAATCAGTTACGAATGTGCGTTTTTAAAAAAAAACTATTATGAATCCCTTTATAATCTGTATGTTGCTATAAAAATCTTAAAAAAAAAATTAAATCAAATAAATGATCTTGACAGAATTGCCAAACTAAAATAATAATAATAATAACTTTTATGTTTGTTATTATACATTTTTTAATATTTTATTTTTTGATTATATGTGTATATATAAAAGTTGGTGTTGTATAAAAGATGTTATTTAATTAAAAATTACAATTATTAAATAATCTAAAAATATTGAATTTAAATAAATAATTTAATATTAAATTTCATTATATTTAATTGACAGTAATATTAATAAAGTAATCAAGTAATTAAATGAATATTATTGTTGTTACAATATTACACATTTATTTAAATGGTTATATACTTGAGACACTGTGATATGTTCATATTAATTTGATAAACAAAAAAAAAAAATTATCAGATCCGCACGAAATTTTTACTAATTTCCTTTTATATTTTTTTTTAATAAAATAATAATTTTACAAAAAAAAAAATTTATGAAAAAAAATCATTTATTATTAAAACTTCTTTGCTTGCAACACACATACACACAGATAAATATATATATATATAACAAATAATTAAAATATATTTAAAAATGACATCAAATAATATTAAAACTCTATCTAGAAAATTTGATGAAAGTATTTTTTGTGGTTGAGTAAACAAAATATCATACCTTGGTTACTAATCATTAAACAATATTTTTTATATAGGATGTAATGACTTTCCATAGTTTCAGTTTTAGTTCAATGGTAGAGTGGTTACCAACAGAAGACACTCTGGTGGTAAAGGATTTCGTTGAAATCGATTTAAAAACAACAGGAAAATCAATAACATGTTTTGATATCAATGAAACTTTATTATACCAAGTGTTTAATTATTCAAACGACTTCATGAACGGTGATATTCCGGAATATTTTAAAATTAATAATTAATTGTATTTAATGTTTAAAAAAAAGGCAAATAAAATATAAAAGAAACAACCTCTGTAAATTTAATATTATGTGTTTTTTATTTGAATTACTCTTAATAAGTATTTACATTGATATAATTCATACTAAAATATCATCTTCAATAAGATTTTTTTAATTTTTTTTTAATTTTTTTTTTTAATTTTTTTTAAATTTTTTTTTTAATTTTTTTATTTTATTAATTTTTTTTACGATCATTAGGATAATATACACACATATATAGTATACACACATATAATATGAATTCTACAGCAAATAAAAAGGATGCAGATGTATCTAATGAAATAGATACAAATAATAGTCAAGCAACAGTTATAAAGAAAACACCAATTGTAAATAGAAGGGTATTTAACAAAATGCCAAATGATACATTGTTTTTTAAAGTTTGGAGAAACAAAGTATGTACATTTGCTTTAATACACACCACAACACACCACAACACACACACATATATATATAACGCCATAACATAATATGAGTATTAACAATTATAATACCTTCTTATTATTATTATCACAACCACAATATAGGTTTTATTTGATCAAATTTACGGAAGAGTTGATTTAATAAATTCAATAAGAAAAAATAGTACAAAATTTACAGTAAAATCATTGCAAGAATTCCAACACAAATCATATTTAAAAAAAGTCGTATTAATTAATGACAAAGATAATTTACCAATTCTTAGTAATCAACAACCATTACCAACTCCACTACCATTGCCACCAAATTTAATACCGGTTACAACAGAATGTTTGGCTTTAAACAATTATTGTATAATCAATCAAGGTGATATACCAGATGGTATTCTCAATATTGGTTTTGGTGACTCATTTAGAAATATTAATTTTAGTTACATACCAAAATCAATTACAAAGATAACATTTTCACCACATACAAATGTCACAATTCCTGAAGGTGGTATTGGGTTAGAAGCTTATAGAAATTTATATTTTTTAACAATTGATATTGGTTCATTACAATTATTACAACATTTAAATAAATTTCCAAGGTTGAAAGCACTTTGTATCAATGGCAGTGATGGGAGAGAAATTATTATTCCAGAAGGTGTAACAAATCTCATTTTTGGAAGTAGATTCAATTCAGTATTACCAAAAGAATATCCTCACTCATTAAAAAGTTTCAAGATTGGCATCAGTTTTACTAAATACTTCAATTTAAAATCTTTACCACCAAATATTCAAGACGTATTAATTAGAGCATACCGTATCCATTTAAGATTCGATGATTTCACCACCTTTAAAAAATTAAAAAATATTCAATATTATTCTGCAAAACCATACGATAAACTTGATGGCAAAAATGTATCTGATTTATTACCAAATCTCGATTTAGTTATCCATAATAATAGATCTATATACAAAAACAACAACGGTACATTGGAATTAAAAGAAACTTTAAATTTAAAAACTAAAGCAAATCAACAACCAAATGATAATTAGATATTATTTGATTGTATTGGGTTTTAATTGGACAATTTATAAACACAAAAATAAAATAAAAATAAAGAGTTAATAAAAAAAAACAATCAAATTAAAGATACACACACGTGTAAGAATTTTACTTTATATTGCAATGTTTTTGATCAATATACTAATTAATTATTGAACATAATAAACTATAACCATTTATTTTCGTCTTTATCTTATCTTGATCTTTACATTCCTTTTTAATTGTGTTTAGATCAACAAAGACTTGAATTTTAAAAGCTTCAGAACTGATCAGTTATTCTGAATTTGATTTTGGATCTGTATTACCTGCTCCATATACCAATATTATAATATACATTTACTGTTACTTCAAAGTACTGTTGCTGTAATACTTGGTGTGTAGTTAATATATTTTTTGTATAAACATAAACAATATACAACTGTATTATAATTACAATATTTTTTTGAATGTAATGGTGTCTTATTTAAAACAATTCAAACAAATACAAACAAATAAAAACAACGTAAGTAATCTATAATACATTGTGTGACAAGTTAATTATTTATTATCGTCAAAAAAAAAATTAATTGGTTTATAATATGTAAAAAGTTGCTTTTGATCATCATATTATTAATAACAACAACACAAAGGTTGTAAAAAATATTATATTAATATAACTTATTGTTTTGTATAATTTTTTAAATAAAGTTTTGAATATTATAAAAAAAAAAAAAAAAAAAAAAAAAAAAAAAAAAAAAAAAAAAAAAAAAAAAAAACTTTAAAAATTGATTTTTTTTTAATCAGTTCTGTTAATCAGTTCTGTATATGTGTATATACCTTCTTTTTTAAATGGTTCGAGAGAGGGTTTTATTTAGATCCTAAAAAAAAAAAATAACAAACATAGAAAATGTCACTCGTACGACACAACTCCCATAACAATTTTTTTTTTTTAAAAAATTGTTGCACAAAAGGCCAAAATTTCTATTTTTTTTGAAATTATCAATTCAATTGGATTAAATCCAAAGTGAAAAAAGATATTGGTGTTACATGAAGTATGTTCGGGCTTCCATGGACTAATCGGACCTAATGTTTCATATTTATGTCGATTTTACTTTTTTTTATTTTTATTTACATTTATATTTTGTAACAGGCTCTATTACAAATCCGGTACAATTTCACTTCGACCAAAAGTAGTTTTAGTTTCAATGTTAACCAATAATCATCTTTATAGAAATTAAAATGAAAACTATCACTCAATTCATAAATAATAATGTTTATAATTTTTTTTTTTTTTTTATCAATTATTATACCTATAATTAAAAATAACAAATCAAATATCTATATTTATTAATTTTCAAGCCAGAATATATATGGTGGTGCAGAAAATGTTGGTGGTGGTGCGACAATGATTGAATGTGATGGTGATTTCATACCTTCATCATCTGAAACATTTAGTTTCTTATTCAAATTTGTTGTTTTTGTTGTTGTTGTTGTTTTTGTTTTTGTTTTTGTGTTTGTGTTTGTTATTGTAATTGATCATCTTTTACCAATTTAAAACCAACTCAATTATACTTGTGTTGTCTATTAGAAGTGGTGGTGTAGTTAAAAAAGTAATTTATTTATTCTTTAATTATTTTAGAAATCTGATAAAGCATCAATTATGATTAATTTTGTACCATCTCTTGATCTTTCACCTTTATTTAAAACAAAAGAATTAAAAGTTCTATAATCCAATTTACCT